>JAWQRP010001529.1:0-18732 GCA_033557875.1 Quadriops clusia | reverse complement strand
CCTTCAATCAAAAGTCTACATATAAAAAATTCAAAGTTCCGACCAGTTCCGATAGTGTTCGAACTTTGAATTTTTTATATGTAGACTTTTGATTGAAGGTCACTGCGGCACGCCGCACCTCCGGCCAGTGGACGATCAGCTTAATACCACCGGATACTCTTGTGTCGGCTCAGGGGAAATGGTCTATAACTTGTATGCATAATATTTCCAAGTATCCAACCAAACACGTAAGTAATGAACACAAACTCTATAAGGAAATGTAGTATTATTCAAAGCAATTGCCCTGGATAGATCGACGTGTTAAACAAATTTAATCTTATTATATTTGGTAATATTAAGTAACTAATTTGTAACAATGTGGATTACCTGTTAAAAATAATAACTTAATAATGCTTAGTTTTTTCTTTTCAGGTACATTAGATGCTCTACAAAAAATGCTTAATTTAAACGTTCGTCCAGATTTTGAAACATTAGAACTGTATTCCCTAAACTTTTGTGATCTATCTGAACCAGAAAGTCTTTTACACAAACTAAAAAAGTTAGGTTTGCCAAGAAAGCAATTAATTCCTTCGATAATAGTGACCTTGCTTCAAAAGGGGAATATATCTAAAGCGCTTCAGTTTTGTAAGTAAATACTAAAAATTCAACCGTTGGTTTATATAACTACAATTTTTTTTTATTTCAGATTCTGCAAATGAAATTCCAATTAATAACGATAGAATTTACATCATTTTAGCAAAGGCTTGGGCACAGAATTTTGATATTAAAAACAGTTTATTTTTACTTAAAAAAATATCTGAATTATGTGACAAGACTCATGATCCTACAGGCATTTTTTTGATACATAGCTACAAGGCTTCCAAGCGGGCGGGGAGTTATGATCAATATTTTAATTTACTACAAGTAGGTAATCACGTATTTGTAATTTTACTTTCATTTATTCTTCGTGGATATAAACCCATACCCAGTGCATTTTTGTGGTTGATATTTTTTCTTATGACGTAGGCAGTCTATAGGAATCATCTAAAGATTTCTATTTCTTCAGCAGAGGAACTTTTTAATTTACTTCAAAGTGCGAGTAAATTTAGACATGTGTCGAAATTGGAAGACCTAATACAGAAAATTGCGGATTCTAAAATAAAACATGATAAAGATCGCATTACACATCCAGTAAGTAAATATGTCATTCTTATACGTGCTTGTTAACAACGGAGGAAATTTTAGAGAAATATGAATGTTGAAGAACTTGAGGATCTTTTAACAGAGCTTCAAGCAAAAAACATGGATGCAAGAGGTGTACTCCGCAAATTGATTCAAGAGCACGTCCGGTTGAATAATTATAATAGAGTCCATGAGCTAAGAACATCATTTGTGAAATTAGGTTACATGGAATCTCCAGGGATGCTGTCATCACTTCTTCATTTGTATACAAAAAATGGAAACCTTTCAGCATCTCTTCATTTATATAATGAGATAAAATCAAATTACAATTCATTTAAACTTGATGAGTATAAGATATTAGATTTGGTTGCTTTAATGGTACAAGAAGGACAATTTGAAGAAGGGATTAAGTTAATTGGAAAGGAGTGTAAGAATAGGAATATTGGCGATCACAATAGAATTCAACGAAATTGCAGAGAACTTGTAAATATGGCTAAAACTCCTAAAGAGGCTCAATGCATCTTTGATTCTTTGCTGAAATACGGATTATGTAAACCTACTAATGTTATGTTAGGTGCTGTTCTAAGGCCATATTTAAAAATGTAAGTAATAAGTTCATTTAAAATTTTACATTTTTATAATGTTTGTAATTTCAGAGGGGATATACAAAATGCTGTTGATGTGTATGCAGAATTTGCAAGTCTGTACAAATGTACCCCATTGCAATTCGAATTGTTATTAGAATGCACAAAACACGATAGTCCAGATTTATTAGAAAGTGTGATTGAGACCACCACACGAATTCATGGTGCTGTGGCTACTCAGTGCGCATTAGTAGCTGCACAGGCGGAAAATGGGTTAGATGAACCTTTAAGAAAACTCCTTTTGGTATTCATTGGTAACATTTTGTTAAACGTTGGTTTATATTTATATTTATTGCTTTCAGAACAGTATAGAGTTGTCACAGAATGAATTAGGTAAAAGGTATGAAAGATGGATAGCTGAGGAAAAATTGTTGCCTTTACAAACTTTGCTCAAAGCCGCTGAAGGAATATTGCTTCCAGTTTTAGATTTACATCAGATATATTACAGCATAATGAAGATTTATAGTATGTTCTTCAAATATTGTTTTAAATTTATTTGTTGATATGAATATGTTTTTAGGCTTAAAGAATGACTGTGACGGTGGAATGGCATTTTGGAGATGTTTACAAGAAGCAAAAATCGAGCCTAGTAATGAGCTACAAAAGGAATATTTCGCTTTACTCGAACGATGTAAATATCTTCATAATTTTGTACACAGTCATATTAACACTTAGCACAATTTTCTTTTTAAATAAACATGTTGTTAGAATTTTACGTTTATTTCATAATCTTCCTCTCTGGATTCGTAGCCTTTTCGGATGTTCATATCTTATTGGCCCTCTCTTCAGAATACATAGTAAACTTTCAAAATTATATCTTCAGGTTCTTTAACCAAGATATCAATCAATCTTCTTATAGTGACTTCCACCCTTGAATAAGTAGTATTCAATACTTCCACATAATGTGTCTTAAGTGTAGGTTTTCCCACGTAATCACATTAAGTACCTATCTCTTTTTCTTTATTCATTCATCTAATGTAAGACTTTCAACATTATGTGGTAAAAAAATCTTTTTGTGAATAATTTTTTGGAGCATTTTGAGCAAATGACTCAATATGCTTATTGTTCTAGTCATTGCATTTTTCTCTATTGGCTCCTTACATATTGCTATATACTTAATTTTTACGCATTTCTCTGGGAAATTTCCGGTATTGTAGATGTTGTTAAATATTATTGTATTCAAGTGTGTATTATTGAGTAGTTTTCTTACCACAGTAGTGCTTTTCTATAAAACTCTTCCATCTCCTCCTTCAGTTCCTGGATATTCCCGAGTGTTACACTCTATGTGCTATAACATCCCAGAAATTTACTCATGGCCACCTCATTTCACTTCTTTAATTTTTACATATTACCTTCAACCTTCTAACAATTACTCTTAAATGTAGATGTCAAGGCTAACAGTTTATAAATTGATTTCTTTGTGGCAATTTTGCAATAATTACATGAGAAAGTTTATTATAACGTACCATTAAAGACCAAAGGACTAACATTGAAGTATGTTAGACTTTAAGCCAGATTACATATCAGATACTCAATCCCTTTGACCTACAAACCCCCTGTAATGTTATTTATGCTTTAAATTGCCCCTCTATTGTGTGAATTATACAATTTTATATTAATATTATGCACGTATTATTTTTCGTTCGTCCACTATGCTATTAATATGTAAATTCAATTTGTATACACGTTTATCAAAGTAGTACACCTGAAAATGATATTAATAAAGGCTTTCTTTACTTTCTTACGTTAACCTATATTATTGTAGAGGTAATAAATAGTTACCTGAAAGCATTAGATTGCTGTATCCGTATCATATTTCACGGAATATCCTTACTGTAAGAAAATCCGACGTGTTAAAAGATGATTAAGATAAATGTCCTGCTAAATTACACAATATTATGTATAGTAGATGCTATTTTTATGATTAAAATACGTTATGACATTCCAATGCAAAACCCTTTTTTGTGTAAATTGACCTACTAAAGTGATATCTTAATCAACATGAAACATTTCAGCATTCAATTTAATCTTTAAGTTATTTTCGTGGAGATTTTTAAAATTCATTGCCCCATTTTCGGGGTTAAATTAAGCATGCAACACATGCACCGTTTCCATCGGCCATGACTGACTTAATGAATTCTGCCCTAGATAAAGGGGTGGCTGAGATGCGGTATTTTAATGTACAATTATTTTGCGGAACAGCCCGAAGGCCGACGTGATGGCCTACTTTGGGCCCCATGTTAAGTTACATTTTACATTATTCCACCTCAGCATGTATTATTTACATTTTCTTTCACATCATTTATAGCCGACACGGGGCAAAGAATCAGGGCGACCGATAAGTATAATTATGACGTATAACAACCCCAGAGTGAATAAGAATGGAGGGTGGGTGGTGGCTGAATCATATTGCTTAACATAGGAGGGCGGTTTTGTCAAGAAACAATCGTTTTCCAGTTGAATATTTTCCGGGGTCTCTCACCTCAGAAATTAAATCATTTCAAAACTTTATTGATACGACAATTATTATTCTTTTCCGTGATACCTATTGGACGTTGAAATCGTTATACCCCAGAAAATAATAAAATAATATGAAATAATAAAAATGTCATATATTTAATCGAACCATGACAACAAAATTTTATAAAAAATTTCACATTTCATCCCCTCGCCTAAATTTAAAGTCATAATGTCATTGCAAAATCAATTCGAGGCATTTTCAAAATTCGGAGATACCAAATCAACAGGACAGACCATCACATTAACGCAAAGCGACAAGTGGATGAAACAGGCTAAAATCATCGACAAGAGGATTACCACCACTGACACGGGCATATGTTGGGGTAAATTCAAGGCGAAGACTCTTACTTACGATGATTTTGTGAAGTACGTTGAGATGCTGGCTAAAGATAAAAAAGTGGAGCCGCAAGAACTAAAAGACAAACTGGTTAACTGTGGCCAACCTGGCACGAGTAACGTTACCCAAGCTTCCCATGCTGGTGGAGTCGATCGTCTTACAGATACGAAGTTGTACACGGGGGCTCACAAGGAAAGATTTGATGACTCTGGTAAAGGGAAGGGTATTCAAGGAAGGGATGATGTTAAGGAGAATACGGGTTATACTGGACAATACAAAGGACAAGGAACATTTGAGAAGAAGGGTTGAAAGCTTGAAGTGTTATCGCTACAAAAAAATTGAAAATTTTTAAATAAAGAGCAAATTATTTCATCAATAAATATTTTTCTTTGGAGCGTTCCCAATATAGTGCTTACGTTTGTGATTTCGCAAAATTTAAACTCCTCGAAGAAGTAGAGCAACTAGCCATCGATTGTATTGTATGTGTGCGGGTCTCCAGGCGACCAGCTTGACCAGATGACCAATAGCTTCATTTCCATACACCTCGTGCATGCCTCAGTACTAAATTCGCCCTCACCTCAATTACACAGAGAAACGTGCTTGCGAACGATGTTAGAACGTGCAGAACATGCGGTCATCATCTTCCAACAGCAGCGAAAAAAACCTGGCCAAACAGGGAGTGTACACAAATCTTGAATAAATCATCAAGCGTGCGGAAGGGTAAATTGAAAGGGTCAACAGAAAGAATTCCCTCGCAAACACGAACACTATTTGTACTCATAAAAAATAGACGACATGCACCGGCATGGTCTTTAACGTGTCAAGTTGATACCGCTAAAGTGATTTTGCAATATGCGATGGTGGGTATTGGTCTGCGGCCCTCTTCTAGTAGTGGCTGTCCCGCGTTTCGACCCAACAGCTTTGTTAAGAGGAGTCCTGATTCCAGCTGATGCTCCTGTAGGATCGGTCATCTACCGTCTGAGGGCTTCAGACACGGAGTTCGCCTATCCATTAGTGTTCCAACTAGAAGAGCAAGTGACCGTAATTTCCGTGGAGACTCTGAACTGCTCGAGGTTAAACTCTTTGTGCCATGCCAACGTAGTTCTTCAGAGGAAACTTGAAATTGGCCGATTCTATGATTTTCGCGTCAACGTGAGAAGCGCCCGGGGTGCTAGGGCCTCCTTAAACTGTTCCTTTCGGGCCACAAATGCCACCACACCTCTTGGGGAGATATTCCCTGGCGCCCCGACGCTTCTGACTGTCTCGGAAAATGCCCGAAGGAACACAGAGTTGGGTCAAGTTTTGGCGAGAGGAAATCTCGGTTTGGACCGCCCCGTGTTCATAGAGCTATGGGGATCTCCCTTGTTTGGATTGCATCAAAGACTCGTCACCAGCAGGAACGCTGAAGGAACTATTATGCTGATTGGGAAGTTGGATTATGAGAAAAGCACTGTACATCATCTCACTATATTGGCGAACGTAGGTATCCTTGCGTACATATTTTTAGACAGTTAATTCTTATAATTTATCAAAGTTGATTGAATTTAAATTTATATGAGCTGTATTTTTTTTATTTCTTGATTTAATTTGGACAGCAATAAATAATTATTTAACTTTAAATTTGTATTACGATTAATTTTTTTGATAATTCTGTAAGAATAGTCTACTTTTTGATTCTCACGCAAAGCTTCTTTTAATTTTTTGATAGTTGTTTAAATTAACACTTAAAAAATAGGCGTAAATTATATTTCTAGTAACAGGCTATATAAAGTTTTGATTCACTATCACTAAGCGTATTTCACAAATGTTTTTGACCGATGGATGCGATAGGATCTTGTTTGTTCTGAGAAGTGATTATCACAGTAGAAGATGCCTTCACAATGTGTCCACGTATTAATGTTCATAGATGGAAGGTAACATTAAGTACGTGATATAATAAACCAGTTGTTGTGATGGTAAATTTCTGAGAAAATATTAGCTTATGATAATAATGAAAAATATTTTGACTACATAATATATGTAAATTTGATATATTGATTGCGTTTAGATATTAATTGTGGGGATGTCAGTTGGTGCGAGTCAAACGAATAATAATGAGTTATTAGAATAAGGCTGTACATCAGTTCTTAACAAGTCTCAGTCAAAGAAGTATATTGTCTTTTACACTTATAATTTTAATATTTTCATTTCTGTTAAGTTTGTCAATTTTATTGTTTTTATATCTCGAATTTTTACTTAATTAATATTTTAGTATTTTTAAAACGCACTCTTCATGTTCCTAGCACCTGAAGAAGGCCCAAGCTTGGGTTCAAACTAGTAACGTGGTAATAAATTTCAATATTGAGCAAGAATGTCTTTCATTTCACCTTTAAATTATCAAAAGAGACATCACAAGCAGATGAATGAAATTTACCCCATATTTTTTTCGTGAATAATTTGTTTGTGATTATTTTTTAATGCATTCTATTTTTATTTTCAGTCCGTTCTAGAAATTTGTTATTAGTAGATCCCTTGTGTTTCTCTATTTTCTTAATTTTGCTGCTTTCATTTTTACCACACGTATATTAAATAGGTTACTAAATTGAATATGTGCGTGATTGATTAATGTTCAGTTCAGCTTGATTAAAAAAAGGAATTTTACTTTATCTTAGAATTTGTGAAACTGGCAAGTTGATATGTTGTTTTGTATAGGTTAACTTAAATAAGTATTTTCTGTAAATATGGATTTTGAAACGGTACTTTTGCTCGTCGAGATCCAATTTCCTTGTAGAAGTAGAATTTGTTCACAAACTTAAATTTATTCTTTGAGTAATAATTATAGGTCGTTCATTCTATATTGCAATTTTCTTTAGCATATGGACAAAAGGGGCTAATGTAGTTTCATCATGACTAAACCTAGTTTATCGATTAGTTATAGTAGAAAAGTAAACAAAAATTTAGGCAATATCACAGATATCAATCTGATCGCCTCAAATTACATACTCACGAAAGGGAAATATTAGGAAGTTTTCGCGTTCCTTTTATTTTATCAAGGAAAATGTATCAATTAATCGACTACTGCTGAAGCGTTTTCCTCAATTAGCATTATGAATTAAGACATGGTAAAATCAACTTGTAGTAAATTACGTCAAAACAAGTAGTAACTAGCATGATAAAGTTTCCTTGCTGCATGTCGTACATGCCTCCCACTGGTTTAAAATACAGATTGAGTAAGAGATTTGGGGTATTTATTTTCAATACGGCCTCGCCTTGCAAGGTTTTCGTTTGCGTGATTGAATATTCGATGTTTTTGGGCAAAACCATTTTCATAAGGGCTTCGACCTTAGAATTATGTATATTTACTTCCTTATGCATATGATATGGTAAATAAGCCCAATGTATATTATGCAATGAAATCACAAGTTGTTTTTAAACATACATAGATAGGTATATACGGTTAATAATAAATTGAATTTATATTCGATATATTTTTTTAAATACGTAATAAATGATATAATCAATAAAGCAAATTCTTCGAAATTCTGCGTTTCCCACTATAAATATAGAATTTGTGTACTTAGGTCGTCTAGAAATTATAACAAAATTTATAAATACAATTTAATTACAATTATATTTCCAGACATAGGAATTAAATATTTAAAACACAATTATAGTTATAATGTGGTTATTAGAATATTTATTACTCATTTCCAGTTATGAAGTCGTATGTCACCCACAAAATATTAGAGGGTAGTTAATGATAATGCGTGACGTTGTGGGCGTATGTGTCTTTACAATAATTGTGCGTACACCCCATCATCAAATGTGCCCTTTTATCATTATATTCATATTATATTTTTTCAGTCTACAGTTGACTTTTCAACCCCAGTTCCCCCTTGCACAATGATATAATTAATGATCCTCTTACGTGTGTACATTTGGTGGGAATTCTCAAATAATCATTACAAACTTTACACCACCCCCTTCAAAAATCTTACTCCCTAATTTTGATTTTTTGTTACAATAGGATCCGTGGACAGAACGGGATAAAGATACAAGGAATATCGCGAGTTGGACGCTACTTGTTGCTGTAACCGATGAGCAAGACACCCCGCCTGTGTTCACTATCGCTCCTCCGACAACAGTTTTGTCTCCAAGTTTAAGACCTGGGGATTTAGTGGTGGCAGTCCATGCTGAAGACGGAGATAAAGGAAGTCCTAGAGACATACGTTACGATTTTGTTCCTGATGGCAATCCTCTGCTCAGATTTTTTAGTATAACGGAAGATACAGGTAAGGAATCTGTTACATTAATTAGACCCAATTAATATGTCCCTAACAAACGTTTTATAGACACGAAATGAAAATTGCTCAATAATTATATGCTTTAGTAGGAAAACAAATTTCATCACAATTCAATTAACCCATCCATTCAAGATAGGATTGCTCCTTTTGATGCAATTTAATAAAAGTTTCTAAAAGTTGTTTAACTCCAAACAATTTCCCGTCGGGTTGCGTACCTGTTGGGGGCAGTGGCACTATGACCACATATAAAGCGCTGGAATAAGGAATATCGATCGGTACTCAAAGGCATTCGTGCGAGATCTACTGATATCAGCTTCCGGAAAACGAGGGGTTCCTCAACACATCAAGGATTTTATTTAAATGAGATTATTTCTTTTATGGGATCCTACACGAACAACCTTCTTACAACACCGCCTTCCCCCACCGCCAAGCAAAATCCCGTTCCCTTTAATAACTTTTTTCCATTTTCTTGTGACAACTCCAATTAATGTCACTCAAAAGACTCCTTCTGACTCATCGTTCTTACTCAATAGTTTTTCTGGAAAAAGCAATCATCAATCACGTTCGCTTACCTTGACCCGTTTTGAAAACGTCTCCACTTCCACCACATTTTCTTTACTTAATCACATGCAAACTGCATGTGCTGAAAATTGAGTGCATTGCGTAACTGATTTTCATTACCTACGTCATAAAATATTTTAATCCTGCAGTATTTACGTGCAATTAACTGCACATTAACATGCGACACATAAATTTTCCCGTGTTAAAGTTCTTATAAAGTTAACGTATGAATAAACTCCCCGACACACTTCCATAAATAAATATTAAAATAAAAAGAGTGGATAATCGATAGAAATAACAGAGCGGTTTGCCACCTCTATTATCTTCCAGGAACGTTGCAATAATTTATGAACGTTTCTGTTTGCAGGTGAAATTCATCTTGAAAAGCCTTTGCAAGAATTGCAAGCGAGGGTACCGAACGATAAGCCAATATTGGTGACGGTAATAGCAGAAGAGGTGCGATCGAACCCGCGCGAGCAACCAGCTCAAACCTCAACGATCCAATTGGCCCTCATTCCTCCGAAGCCCGCAGAATTGAAGCCTCAATTTGCCTCTTCGCAATACGAAACTGAAGTTGATGAAAACTCTCCCCCTGGAACCAAACTCGTTGTAGAAGACTTGGAAATCATTGCTCAACTAGGAGTAGTCGTTAAATTGGAACTAGTTCGAAACAATGGTACTTTCGATGTCACCCCGAACGTCATCGAAGGTAGATCGAAATTTAACATTAGGGTGAAGGACCCACTTCTCCTGGACTATGAATCCCGCCGAACCGTTCAATGCGATATTGTAGCGAGAGAGCTGGGAGATGGAGTAGACAAACACACTGCCACTGCCCGTCTAACGGTTATCATCAACAATGTTAATGATAATCCGCCAAAATTTCTTCAGGATGGCTACAACGCCGAAATACCAGAACACGCCGAAGTTGGCTCAAGTATTATCAAGGTGGAAGCTTACGATGTTGAAAGAAATCGCACTGATAGTGTGAGGTACACTAAAATAACAGGTATTGGGAGCCAGTGGTTTGATTTGGATGAAAAATCAGGTTGGATGACCGTAGCAGATTCGAGCAATTTGGACGCAGAGCACACACACTCCTTCGAATTAACAGTTGAAGCCGTGGGTGACGAAGGAAGAGGTCTGTCGTCGTCCACTAAAGTTATCGTACATTTACTGGACATCAACGATGAAGTTCCCAGATTCGAGAAAAATCCCTACGAATTCATTTTGAACCCAAGCAGGCAGAGTTTCACGGTGCCCGCGTTCTTGAGAGCGGTCGACGACGACATTTCCTCACCAAATAACGAAGTTCGTTACGAGTTCATCGAACTGGTGGACAACTTAACTTTGCACCAAGTGTCCGGAGAAATCACGGTAAAATCCCCTTGGACTAAAACCGAAACCACCATCCTCCATGTCAGGGCCTACGATGGAGGAGTACCAAAGTTGTGGAGTGAGTGCGAAGTTAAAATTTATCCTCCGGAAAGCACAACGAAGAAGATGTTATTTATTGTATCCGGCCAAAACCCCGACCGGCAGTTGCTTAAAGACACTCTTACCACCATCGTCGGAGGACCAGTTACCATCGATGACATTTATCCGTATAAAGGACACGTTGAAAGTGGGGCTATTGACATCAGTAGAGGTTCTGATAGAGAACGGTAGGCATAATCAATACAATCATCTAATAAACTAATTACTTAATACATACATACATATTAATAATAATCTTTATTCATTATTATTGTTTAATTAAAATAATATATAAAAAAATACAGGTACATAATCATTAAAATATATCTATCAGAACGTTTCACAATATCTCATATCTCTATGTGTTTTTCAGGAGCGTTGTCGCGACCACAGTGAATTCCGGTTCAGATATCAATCTTGATATAGACAGAATTCACCGAATTTTAGACAGCAGGGAAACCCACGAAACGCACGAAATCAAAGAATCCAGCTCTGGAGGGCTTTCGTGGTTGTTAGTTTTACTTATAGTCCTACTCCTCCTCGTACTCCTAATACTGATTTTGTGCTGCATCTGCGAACCTTGTCCCCTGTACATCCCTCCCAACAAGCGGAAAATTGCATCAACCGAGGTTTCCAAACTGGTGGTAAAAGGTGTTGGAGAAGGAAAGGAAAATAAATCTGTGCAGGTCGCTGAATGGTTTGGACGGAAGGAAGCTTGGACCCCAGAAGCTATAATGGTGGAGAACGAAGTAGATTCTTTGAGGAAACATGAAATGGAAAGAGGGTCCGATAGGGGTGGAAGAAGAGGTTCCTTACCGAAGCAACAGGTGCATCTGCAAGATCAAGCGAGAGATCAATATTATATAAGGGAAGGAAACGCTGATATCCTTAGGTTAATTACGAGAGAAGGGCAGCGAGTACAAGAACCCCAACGCCCGGTAACCTTAGTGGATCAACCATATATAATAGACAGCGGAAAAGATATTTTAATGAGGAGATTTATTGATCAACAACAGGCTGAAGCTGCAAGGGTATCGTACTTACCAAACACTGTAACAAAACTGCAGAATGAACACGAGCTGCTTGAAGCTTCCTTGCGACAGCAAAACGCTCTTCTTCGACAAATCCTGATCGAACGTGAACGTGATCTTCGTTTGGAAACACAATCTTTGCCAGCAGGAACACAAACTGATCATGACGCCGGCACTCAAACTGATCCAGCTTACCTCAGACCACCAAGACGAAGAATACGATCTGATAACGACGCGAGTGAAGGCAGCGAAGACGAGCGGTCGTACAGAAGAAGAAAGCGAAGGGGAAGAAAAACAACTCCCATTAAGAGAAAAATTAGAACGCCTATAGAAGAGGAACCAGAGAGCAATATTGAAAGCTACGAAAGGCAACAAAAAAGCACAAGCAGATTGAATTATGGGCAAACGCGCTCGAGCCTCCTGAGGAAAAAGGCAGCTGAAGAAGAGCGAAGAAAGTCGAGATCAGCCCTAAAAAATGAAGTTTTACGAGAGATTTCTGCATCATTGATACGAAGCGACGAAAGTGATAGTGATAATAACGCGACGTATTCTAAAAGAGACGATGATGATTCTTACACGGACGATAGTTTAGATTATACCCCGAGGTCAGGCAAATCACTGAATTCTTCCAAATTCCATAGATATTCGTCTGAGGCTGACTTAAGGTCCGCCTCGCCGAAAAAACTGAAAAGTAGGAAAAAATCGTTGAGCCAAACGGATTTGTCAGTAGTCGAAAGTATCCCAAAGAAAAAGAGTTCGAAGCGAAGTGGATCGCGCTATATGGAGTGGTATAAGAAGGAAGGGAAGCAGAAAATAAGCGAGAGGGAATTTAAAGAGCGCAGATTAACTAAGCAAAAGCAAGCAAAAGGGAAAGAGAAAGCCTCAGTCGAAAGGGCATCCAACTCTAAGTCGCCGCAGAGGAAGTCTTCAGTGGACAAATCTGCAACTGAGAAATCAGGAGCAGAAAGGGTTCCTATGGAAAAACCTTTTATTGAGAATATTTCAAAGGAGAAACTTGGAGCGAGTAAGCTAAAACCTGGAGAAAGTTCCAATGGGAAACTAAAAAAAGACGTTGCTTCGGGCACTGGGCCAGAACACCCCCTTTTACAACATTCTGAGCGTCGTTTTGAAATTTATCCTCCCCGAAGAGCTGATGAAGACGCTGACTCTGGGATAGCTTTGGCACGTCCTCCAATTGCCGAAAAGAAGAGCGTCTTTACCATCAAATATGACGATATTCACACAAATCAATTAAGACCAGAGAGCGCTACGTCTCCACCACTGTGAACAAAAAATATTTCATTGTATTTTGTATAATAAATTAGGTCCGTTTTTGGAGAAAACTGTTTTTTACTAATGCGTTTTCATGAAATGAATAAAAAGTCCTCATATTATTTGAAATATCAAATTTGTTTATTGGACGTTACATTACTTTTTACAAAGATTTATTTAATTTCACTATTTCAGTTTAAGAGCTCCCCTGTTCCCCTTTTGTCGTCAAAACTGTAAATTACATAAACCCAATTGCAGTAGGTCTCACCTATAACACTATCCTACTATTCTTTCGAAATTTGGTCCATCGGTCCATCTTCGGGCAAGGTTAGCCTCGAGGTTTGATAAAGTGTGGCACAATGGACTACTATATAAGATAAAAAGTTCATTCCCTATTCCACTTTATTAATTACTTATAGCTCATATTACGAATCTTATATCCGCCTGACTAATTTTAGTATTACTTTTACAAGTTGCGATGACAAATAAAATTTGTATCTTTTTAACGACATAAAATAGAGCAAAAGCGTGCGCGATAAGTAGATTGATAACAAGGCCTTTTTAGAGCAGAAAATAGATTTTAGTTTGTCTTTATATATCCAAATAACTATATTTTGAACACTGGCTATTGTAGTTTTTATCCGTGCGGCGGCTGTAATGTAGCTCATTTTATGTGTATCGTTTAACTTCATATAAATTATGATCAAGAATCCGATATGAGGGGTGCTCTTTTCGTTGACTACACCTCCCCCTCGCCACCCCTCACCCGCATTTTATGTTGTAGCCTTTCGTGTAGCTTCTTCTCCTGGAGCTGCGATGTGAGGTCACATCGTCTGCTAACATTTTAATATAACCACCCAACTCAAGGTAACAATTCATATAATTTATTTTTAATTTTCCATTGTTGCACGAATTCATTCCATTTCTTTATAGCTTGCCATGCACGTGGTTCTACATACATACATATTTTAAAATATTGTTACTTATCTATCTACGGTCTTGCAATGCCCAGGCTTAAAATAAACAATAATATACGTACATAATTAATTCTTAATTGCAACAAATTAATTTTTATTAGCAGCGCTCTAGTAACCAGTTTCCACTCTTTCTTTTTCATTTTCTTTTAAACTAAAATTATTAACATTTAAAACATGTACCTAATCTGCTTTGCATATAGATACACGCACGAAGGCCACGGTCAAGGTTGATACTTATTTTAAATACAGAACTTTCGTCCTGCGTTTTTGTCTCTCCCGCAATGAGTTTTATACAAATAATTTATTTAAATTTTACTTCTAAGCACGGCAGTTTGGCGAAGGTTACCTTTTAACTAAAGCAGGTGTCCGGAAGTTCCTCACAAACCCACAAGGATTATCTCAAAATTATGATGTTGCAGAATTGCACACTTGCCTTTAAATCTTAAAGTATGCCAAGCCTTACTTGGCTTAAAAACCGTTTCATAACTAAGCAAAACAAAATCTCTTGAAATCCAGTTTATTATTCAGTATATAGGTTTTTTTCTTGTTTCTGCAGCCCGGTGAAAACGCCGACGATGTTTACATCGCGCTCCGTTAAAACAAATTCTTTACAATGTTATAAAATTTAGTGTAACCAGTTTCATTCTTGTGAGTCAGCGAAATAATAGCCCAAGAACAAAAATCTCCGCAAATTAAATGTTTCCCGTTTGTACACTTGGCGATTTTTCAATGTAAATAAGTATAATATAATTGACCCAGGAGTGATGGACTTTCTAGGGTCTCTGACCCTCCAAGTTGGTGCGTATCCACGTTTACTTTATTTCAAATATTCCGTATGAGCAAGAAATAGGATTGTCGCCTTTGCGAAATAATAGCGTTGTTCTCATCATCTCAAATTACGAGGAGTTATTTTCGAGCAATTTTAAAAGTGCATACGCAGAGAGTAAGTTATTTAATTTCGCAGTTGGTTCGAAATTCAGCTTCATTATAATGAACAGACCATCACACACGTGCTTCTTGTAACAACAATAACAATTTCAAAAAGAATGGTAAGTTTTTATTACTTGAAATAATTTGATGATTTAAAAATTCTTTCGTATATTAGTAGCCATTTCTTATTAGGTACAAAATGAGTTTAGCTATTTTGTTAACCTTTTTAGTATTTATATAAATATATGCACATCCAAACCCATTAAAGTAATTAAAGGTACTGAGACTGAAACAACAAAAGTATTTTGTTACCTATACAAGAGAAAACAAACAATCTATTATTAGAATCAATAATGACAGTATTATGTTTCTCTTCATAGAGCAATTTTTATCGACTATTGTATAAATGAAAAACAAACATTTAATTATGCATCTCAAAATACATAACTTCAGATAATCCGTCTTCAAAAATATGCTTGATAATTAATAATCATTTTTATCTATAACTAATTTCATAATGCATGCCTGCACTTTGCAGTAAACAGCATTATTCTTAAAATGTACAAACCAAAAGTAATTTTTTTTAATATTTAATTACAGGCATTCATGGATCTACTTTTGATAATTGTAGTTCTTATACTAATATTATTTCTTGGATATCCTCCAAAGTGGTGGAAAGATAAGTTCTTCGATAGCACTTGGATAAACAGCAAAGAAAAAATTCCTGGGTATTTATCGCTGCCACTCATTGGAACAACGTGGGTCTACATGGTTTTTGGATACAAGCTGGAGAAAATTCATGAGTACTACAATGTAATGTTCGATCAGTTTGGGAAAATATTCAAAGAAGAAGTTCTATTTAATGTGCCTCTCATTCATGTCAAGGAACGGGTGGACATAGAAAAGGCCTTTAAGGCCACTGGAAAATTTCCATTTAGACCACCAACAGAAGTCGTTGCCTATTACAGGAAAAGCCGCCCCGATCGATATGTCACTGTCGGTCTGGTGAACGAGCAAGGTAGTATAAAACAAATTTTAATTGCATGCACTCAATTTTTAACTTATGCAATTTAACTATATATCATATTAACAAAAATAGAATTACATGTGTATGAGAATTTTTAAATTCTGATTTATAGGAGAAAATTGGCACTATCTAAGGAGCAATCTTACAGGAGGGTTGATTAGCCCAAGCACTATGATGAAAGCTGTACCTCATATCGAAGACGTCGCAGAAGATTGGTGTTACTACTTAAAGCAAATTTGGGATGAAAATGGCCGCATTCACTCTGTGGAAAACGTTGCCAGCAATTTAGCATTAGAGGCAACGTGTACTTTAATTCTAGGAAGGCGGATGGGGTTCCTTCTTCCAGGCTGCGAGCATAAATTAGCTCAACGACTTGCATATGCTGTTCAAGAAGTGTTTATTGCATCGAGAGACACCCATTTTGGCCTACCAATTTGGAAAATTCTCCCAACGGCGGCATTCGAAAGACTGAAAAAGGGCGAAGAAGAAGCATACAATATTGCCCTGGAATTAATACGTACTGCCGATGAATGTACAAAGGACAGCCCTATTTATCAATCGGTTATTAATGCAAATATAGATGAGCGTGAGAAAATAGCTGCACTAGTTGATTACATTTCAGCAGGCATATTCACTTTAACAAATAGTATGACGTTTTTGTTGCACTACATTGCAAGGAATAAGAAGGCTCAAGAAAAACTTTACGCAGATGTGTGCAATTCTTCGTTAGTATATGCAAAAGCGTGTGTTAATGAAAGTTTTAGACTGATGCCTACTGCTACCCCTTTAGCTCGAGTTATCGATGAAGACATTGTGTTAGCTGGATACCCAGTAAAACGGGGAACGGTTGTCTTGTGCCACACGGCCATAGCTTGTCGAGACGAAAGAAACTTTTATAACCCGAATGAATTTATTCCTGATAGATGGATTGAGAACGATAAGGGATACAAGCCCCCCGAGGCATCATTTATAGTGGTTCCATTTGGGGTTGGAAAGAGGATTTGTCCAGGAAAACGGTTTATAGAACTAGTGATGCCCATTGTGTTGGCTCAGACTATTAGAAAGTTTTCTGTAACGGCCAAGGAAGACTTGGAAGTGCAATTTGAATTTTTATTCTCGCCTAAAGGACCTGTTGGGATGACTTTTCATGAACGATAAATGATCAGTTTCAATGTATTTTTGATTCTTGGATTAATTAAATTTACATGCATATTTACATAGTAGTGTGCAATAGAGGCACACGTGTAAAAACTATTACTTTACTTTAGATGAAAAATTAATACTGGTACAATTAGCTTAATATTAATAAAATTTACCCATATGTGAATCAATATTTATTTATCACTAAGTTTATGTATTGGGTATTATATAACCTAAAGTTGAACAATATAAAGTATATGTAAAATACACTTTTAAATTTTAAAGCACATCATATTTGCATTTTAAGATAGGCAACCAACTTAACAAAGGAAGAGTGAATATGCTGAACGATATCTCTAGTAAATTAACAATCTAATATATGCAACATCATATTGAGAGGATATAAATCCGCAACAGTTGCTTTTCTTTATCACATATCGTATAAATTGGAATCTAGAAATAATACCTTTATTATAGAGGTATACAGTTTGCTCTTGACAAGGTCTGAAAAGAAATAAAAAATATGGAATTATGCAACCAGACATTCATATGCCATACAGCGGACTATTACCATGGATAAAGAAATTAATTAATTTCTTTATCCATGCTATTACATACTTACATACATTGCCTTCTAATTGCCTATACCTGAGAGGTGTAAATTTTAATGTTTCCTTGACACGTGCACATCCAAAGTACCCAAAAAATATTGGCCCACAATAGAAACATTTTTCGACGATGCTGCAATTGCGACCACTCATGAAGGTATGTACAATTGCAAGATATATGTATGAACTCAACGATGAGCTTTTAGTGCTCTCCTATAGTTGAAAAGGATTGGCTTTGTTTTTATTGTCCCGGACTTATAGGCCTTATGGCCGCAAAGTGAGAGAACATAGTGAGTAAAAGACCATAACACCTCAATCTATCAGTCGATTTTTGCAAATATAACGAGATTGAAATAAGCAAATGGACCACCACATTCACAAGTAGCAGCTTAATCTTGCGAAAGTGAAAAGGAAGAGCTTTTATGGTATATACCCGAATTCCTCCGCGCTTTAATTACAAGTGAAAACCTCCGGATTTCAAGCGAAGGCTAATTGACGATTACCTGAACTCTAGTCCTTCTGGTATACTGGGTGTACAACTTCAGAGACGTTATTTTGATTAATGTTTATTCTTTTTAGATTCGTGTAGAAATAGAATCATAAAGCGAGCATCCATATCAATCTAATCAAACTCTTATAAAAAAAATATGGAGTGGTCTCCACTCGACTTTCTCGCAAGTTTCTAAGTTGCACTAGACATGATAAGACAGATTCACATTAGGATTCAGAACGATTTTTGAATAATTTTATTATACACACATGCAT
>JAWQRP010001528.1:0-18734 GCA_033557875.1 Quadriops clusia | reverse complement strand
ATAATATAAATTATTTAATTTATTTCATTCTATTGAACTTATTTTATTTCTTGGTCATGTCTATGTTTTAAGAGGAAATTACATTATACAAAAAGTTGAATATACTTTCGTTTAAATTAAATATATACCTACTTATATAAAGAGGATTAGGGAATTCTTAGTTATACCGCCTTTTAACTTATTTAAACTTAGATAACTGTATTTAACTTATTTATTTGAGTACTGTTTTTATTTGTTGGAAGTGTCCAAGCGGATGATAATTTATAGGTGTAATAAAAGAACAAATTTCAGCTTTAACAATATTTATTATGCGTTACTAGTTTCGTGCTATTCTAAGCATTTCATCAGACGCTATAAGAGAGTTAGAAAACTAATACGTTTTCTAACTCTTTTATAGTGTCTGATAAAGTGCTTAGAATAGCACGAAACTAGTAACGCACAATAAATATTGTTAAAGCGGAAATTGTACTTTTACTACACCTACTGTTTTTATGTTATTGTTTACACTTTTGATATTCTTTCCATAGTATTTTCTGATATGTTTTTTGTTTGAAAGTAATTAATTTAATTGTAAGTGGTTATGATCTATTTTAGAAAAAAATGTTGTTAACGTTATAATATAAATCTACTGATATCAATCAAAAATTGAAATCAAGTAAATTTAGAAATTAAATCTTATATATTACTGCTGTCACATGGTTTTATAGCTTCTGATAGATTCGGCCTTCTCCCTTGTTTCTCGCAGAACCACCATTGCGTTTCCTCTCGTTTTCAAACAAGATTCTCTTGCTAGAACTATATTTTCTTCACGATTTTTTCCGTCTGCTTCCAGTGAAATGAAATCAATTTTTTATTGGTCCTTAATGTTGTTGTTGTTATGTTAGACGGTATTTAACACTACTTGTTGAAATTATATTTTAAGTTATTATTTACTGTGGTTTGTTTAATACATTTTTAATTTTATTTATTATATTTACTATATATATTTTACTATATTTAATTTATCTAATTGAATACTGTTTTTACATTACTGTTTACACTCTTAATAATCATTCCTTACTATCTTATATGTTTACAGTTTTGATATGTATTCTGTACTGTTAATATTGTTAATAGCTTTGTTGTTTACTTTGTAGTTTGTTTATATATAACTGTTGCCACTATATGGATTTTTCTGCAGTACTTTATTGTTTAGATGAGGTCAGTTTATAAGATCTTTCAGTATCTGCTATTATAAGCTGTGGGTTTTTACCATTATCATAGCTCTTCTTTAGTTTTCATATACATATATATATTTGACCATTCTCGTTATATTTTCAAAGATCATCTAAAAAAGTCCCTTCTGGTAATCCCTCTAGGATTATTCATTTTGGCTGCTTCCTTTTTTTTTGTTTATTCACTTCCTTGTTCACTATTAATTTGTAGTATCTGATGGTAGTTCTGTATTATTTTTTCCTTGCATCTTTCATTTGTTCAATCAGGATATTTCTTTCCTGGTGTATTTTCTCTGTCTTTGTCTATATCCATATACAGTGTAATCTCGGAAATCCGAACTAATAGCTGCGAGGGGGTATTCGGATTATTGAAAAGTTCGGATTACAGAAAGTATTAGGAAAAAAGGCTGTAAAAAAAATTAAACAGTATGTATTATTGCACACAACCATGTATGTATGTACCTACATATTTTTGCTATTTTTATTTATATAAAAAGTAGGTATGTATATACATGTTTTATTTAAAATTCTAGTTACATTAAAAAACAAAAATCAGTCTTTTTTAAAGAAGTCAGTAATTTCTATTTGTTTCGCCAGTTCAGATTACTGGAGTGTTCGGAGTACTGAAGTTTGGACTACCGAGATTACACTGTATTAGCACTTTGGGGTAATTTAACACTTCCAAGGATTGTTATTTTTGTCTTGGATTTGGCAACCATAATCTAAATAAGTCTCATACGTTCTTCCTTATACTTTCAAAGTTTATTAACTTCTTCCAGATCTTTCTGTATTGATTTCAACTTGGATTTTTTGTATTAGAAGCAAAAAAAACAGAGGTAACTCTTTTGTTATCGCTAATTTGCAGATAACAGTACATTATATGAAATATTATGTATCTATCAGTAACACCTGTGATATGCAACATTTATTAGACGTTCGAATTTTAAATATTCCTGCCATCGCGCCTTCCCGTCATGGATTCGTATCCATGGCGACTACCAATCAGAGAGCACTTGTACGAAAATTTGATAATCAAAAGTTGGCGATTGTTTTATGTCCGCTGCGTCGGTTTCTTAGCGGAGTTTTTTCGGTGAATTCGTGATTTATCGGATTATTTCTGATTTATGTAATAATTCGTGATAATTCAGATAGTTCGTGGTAACTAAGAGAATTCGTGATAACTTGGTGATATTTCGTGCAAACGGGTCGAAGATATTCTAGTTAAAGCAAGTTTACATAGGACAAATGTGACTCGAATTAAATGTGTATCTCATAAAATGAAGTTAGATAGGTGATGATATGTTGTGCATTGTGGTGTATTCCATGGCAAGCTTGGTTGGAATAAGATGGAATAATAAGAAGGATTCAGCTGATCGAAGAGCAGTAGGATAAGGTAACGATAATATATGACTGCCATACATTCAATTTAGATGATTTTTTTTAATAATATGTTACAAATTCTTGGGATTGAGGGACAAATAAATGCAAACGGTCTTGACGTGTCAGCAATTTTTATAGCTCTGTTCTAAAAGTATTGTATCTTTTCCTTGTTTGTCTATTTCGTAGAATGATAAAGTATGAAGCCATTATACCACGTGTTCTTTTTGAAATGTTTCATAAGAACTGCGGCTTCTTTGTCGCATCTTTGCCGCCTCTTTGAAGATCAAAGACCGTCGGATTTTTTGCATTACATTTCAATCCGAACACCCTGTATTATTTAATCTGTTGATGCATTCATTTATATTTTCTACACCGAGTTCCCAATATACATGTCTCATTTCGAGCAAACCAACGAATATAGACAACAATTAAATTTGTATTTGAATAATTAGAAGCATAATGGTTGGTTTGTTTATTATTGTTGTTTGTAAATACCCAGATTATTTTGCTTAAAATTGGCAATTAATTGTTTTTTGATATGATTTCGTCCTAAATATGTACACTCCCCATTCGGTGAAGAATATTCTTAACCCTACGGTAGTCGCGCTATGGTGTGAGAGACCGACTATAGTAACTATTTGCCATATTGAGGAATGTGGTGGGAGTAGAATGCTCTCGTCTCTGGGCCCAGCACTGTTAGTCTTGGTTTGGTTGCCGTACTTGTGCACTGTGTTATTAACGTTTTCGATCCGTGAGACCGTTGCGACCACTCAAGTAGTTTTATTTTTTAGCAAAGGTATTACAATATATTAAATTTCTCGAAAGTAAATTTAAAATAGACTCGATATGTAGCTATAATGGCATTCGGTTGGTCGTATGAATCAAGTTTTGGTCTGTGAGACCGATGTGACTACTGATGTTACAAAAAATGACGCGACTACCATATCGCTTTAAGATGCGAAGGCCGCAGGCAGGTAGTACATTTTTTGCAAAGGTATTACAATATATTAAATTTCTCAAAAGTAAATTTAAAATAGATTCGATTTGTAGCTATAATGGCATTCGGTTGGTCGTATAATCAAGTTTTGGTCTGTGAGACCGATGTGACTACTGATGTTACAAAAAATCACGCGACTACCGTAGGGTTAAGTTATGTTTCCATTTCAGTATACAGGGTGGTTCATTTATCCTGACATACTGATATACTTGCAAATATCGGACAAACCGATCATGTTAGAGACAAATGGTTTTAAAAATATAATTTAACAGGAACGGGGAAAGCAGAATACATGATGTACATATTATTTGCATGACGGGCTCAAGGTTATTTCAAGGTCATTAAATTTTTTCTAAATGGAAACATATTTTTCATTGATTATTCATATTGTTAGCAAGAAAATAAAAAACTAATGTATAAAAATTTTTTTTGAATTAGAGCATAGTTTCTTAGATATCTGTCAAGTAAATATTGATTTCAGGAATTTATTTTATTTCGGTAGTAGGCATATAACGCTTTATAGAAACAAAAGAACTTATGTGTCTAAATGTTTATTAAAAATAATAACGTTGTTCAATTCACGAATCTATAAATGTAGTATTCATAGTTTCTTTTTTGTTCATGTTGTACTATACAAAAACAACTATAATGGCAATCAGGTACATGAAGATCACGGAAACATTTTATTTTATTTGAAATACTAGGTATTATTATCAATTAATTGTTACTTTTGAGAATGATCAAAAATGTTAATTCAACAATATCATAGTGCTGTTAGTGAGATGTTTATTTAATTGATTTAAAAATTGATAAATATTATTTAAAATAAAATAAAATACTGCCTAGATCTTTATGTGATTGACATTACAATGGTGTTTGTTATTATACAGCATGAAGAAAAAAAACACTAAGAAAACAACATTTATAAATTCGAATTATAGGTACCCTCGGGGAAAAGAATTGAACAGCGTTGCTATTTTTAATAAATGTTTAGACGTATATGAAATAATATCAAGTTCTTTTGTTTCTGAAAAGCGTTATATGCATACTACCGAAATAAAATAAATTCCTGAAATCAATATTTTCTCCACCAATATCTAAATAACTATGCTCTAATTTGAAATTTTTTTTATACAAAAGTATTTTATTTTCTTGCTAATAATATGAATGAACAATAAAAAATGTTTTCGTTTAAAAAAATTCTAATGACCTTGAAATAACCTTGAACCCGTCATATAAATAAAACGTTCATCATGTATTCCGCTTTCCCCCTGCCCATTAAATGATATTCTTAAAATCGTTTTTCTCTAAAATGATTCGTTTGTCCGATAATTGTAAGTATCAGGATAAATGGACCACCCTGTATATGTAGTGTTTCTTATCATTGTCTTCTTAGGTGACTGTTCTCATCTATTAATAAAATTTAATGGTGGGGTGTTAAAATTTCTCAGAATTAAACAACGGCGAGGATGAAAATCATCCTAAGTATTAAATAATTCATGTAAAGTCATATTTAGTAATTGATAAATTGCATAAAGCTGAAAAAAATTGAAAAAACACGTTTTTTTATATTACTTTATCAATTTTTATATCTGGTGATATGATTCTGGAAAACTTTTTCTTATAAAGTTTTTAAATGTGATTGTAAAGATTAAAATTCTGGTAAAATATTCGCCTTGTAGTATTGGAGCATAACATGATAAATTGACTAAAAAATATGTTTAGTTTTACATTGTATCAATGGTTATATTAACAAAAACATACAACACCTTTGATATCAACTTTATTGTTAAAAATAACTTATGCTCGACATATTTTTCAAAATCGGTAAGTACAGTTCTTTCATCAAATAAAGTATCCCGATTTCTGCATACCCAACATATCCAGCGTTAATGGTGTCCAACATAGACATTAAAAATTTCTGCCGATGAGTCAAATATTAAAATAAATTAAGTATTATTTTTAGGCATTATTACATCTTTCATAATGAAATTACTGGATCTCTATTGATATTTTAATTTTCCAAAGCATACACATATGCAGAGGCATCCCAAGTAGCACAAATAGTTATATAATTGCTGAGAAAACCATTTCTCGACAATTTAATAAACTATAAGTTTTATAAAAATGTCTCGAAAACATTTATTCGATCCATTTATATCCAAATTATGCACAGGTTATAAAGTAATCTTATTAATTTAAAATAATACAAAAAGATATATCATTCTTGAGAAAAGGTTTCCTAGACAATTTAATAAACCAAAAGTTTTATAAAAAGTTTGTTGGCAAAAAATATTAAACTCCTGTATTAAACCATTTATAAAGTAGATTTATAAATATTTCTAACTCCTTTATTAAACCATCTATAAAATGTTATAAAACAAGACGACCTCTTTTATAAAACCTATCTGGTTTTCGGCGTTAATATAACTTTTTTAAAATACTTATAAAACATATCGGTTTAAGAACTTCCATTATAAAGCAGTTGTATAATATATTGGTCAGATAGTTACTCCGATGTGTTACTTGGGATGTAATATAAAAATACGTTCAAGAAGAGCTCGATATGAAAATAGAAGGCACTTATAGGCAAAACTTGTAAATCTCTACAAAACCTTAACTTTAATTATATAAAAAGTGAATGCTTGTTTCTTTATTTGTACTTCTTGTCTTTATGCAGTTTATATATTTTTATTACTTAAAAGTTTATTAGGAAAGAAGTCTTAAGGTATAAAGGAAAAACTTATAAATAACTGTGAAGCAGAATTTTTGAACTAGATATGTTGGATTGTTTTTAATCTCAATCGTCACAACCTAACAGTTAAATCCAACATACAATATAAACAAAATGGAAAAGAGGTAATTTTTTGTGTGTATACAAATCATAAAACCGTGTAGAAATTATTAAACATATTCCTATGTAAATGTAAGAGAAGAATGATGATTAAACAAAAAAGAGAATGTTATGTTTATACATAGGTACTTATTAAGGAGATATTTCTAGTTATTTTTTAAATTTAGCGCACATGTAATTTATTCATCTTAACACGTCTACTACGGTTGGAAAGACGCCTTTCCCTCGTAAGTACAACCAGATGTTTGTACGATTTTTGAAGCTGTCCAAATGGCAGCTCTTATGCAGACGTCTAGCGGATGTTCTTGAACATATTGTGATAGAAAGCCTCCAACGAAAGCGTCGCCAGCTCCATTAGTATCCACAAGTTTCTCTTTCGGAATCTTCGTCACAGGAAATTCGGTGATTTCGCCATCTTTCGCCAAGATGACCGGATCCGTTCCTTGCGTTATGACGCACACTCTACTTCGTTTCTCGTTCTGTTTCGGGAGTTTGCAGATTTTCAAGGCTATTTCCTTGCGATCTTTCGTGTTGAAACCTTGTTCTGTAGCGAAGGCTTCAGCTTCCTAACAATATATTTTTGTCATTAAACTACCTCATTTTAATCAGTTTTTTGCTGAATTTTTATTTTTTGGGATTAAGATTTCCACTCAAAATTTTAGAAAGTACAAGTGATAATGGAAATGTATGTGCTTACACCCATAAAATAAAAATCGACTCTTGCAATGCTCTATGCTAAGCGGGAAGGTCATAGCTTTTCTTAAATTTGTCAAGTTTTAACTGAAATTTAGCTTTGAAACTTTCCCTGAAGTGAGTTAAAGTGAATGAGTGGAAGCTTTGCACTAATTATATTACTTACATTTCAAAATTTTTTCTTGACCGTTTGCTACTTATTTTTTAAATATTTAATGTGGGTGTTAAGACCTTTTTTAATGGTAAAAATATGTTGATTTCGGAAATCGGGATAATAGATTAAAATTATTGTATTTGTTACAAAGTTTTGTATATTATGATGATAAACTCCTTCAAGGGTATGTTATTATATGATTCAAACATTTTGAAAATTACTCGTTTTTAAAAATTATGTTTTTTTCAAAATAGATAGTAAAAAATTATGTTTGTTATTGATTTTTCTTTCTTAATTTATTGTTATGAAACCATAAATTTCAACTTACGTCCTCATTCCCAAAGAGCACATCAACATAGGGCATGACCTGCATGAGCGGTTCCTTGAAAAATTTTGAAATAAACGGAGCACTTAAATTCATAAGGAATGGACGATCGTGAGCTAAGGCGTAGTTAGCGACTTCTAATATAGAAGGCGGGCTAACGGTAAGGAAGAAACCCTGAAATCATTAGAAAGTGTTAATCGTTAGTCTTTGGTCTAATCGTTTAAACTTACTGAAATGTAGTAATATTGAGCAGTATCGATCAATTTCTTGTTCTCGGGCTTCCGGATGTGATCGATCGTGAAATGGTTAGCCGCGGCGAGATTAGCGCACAGAGACCTATTAGTCCCTGTAATAAGCACAGCACAAGTTCCAGTCGGTTCGTGTTCATTATATTGGTATTGCACATTTACACCATTCTCTCTAGCTTTGCTTTCGAGGATTTTTGAGTATTTGTCGTCTCCGACGCATCCAAAGAATGTCGTGACTTTGGGCTTCTCGAGAAGCCATTGGGCAACTCGCAGGGCGTTTTGCACGCTGCCCCCGGCGATGAAGTCCGTGTTGTATTTCTGCATGAGTTCGTCATACAGAGGTGTATGGCGTTCTTCGGCGAGGATTGCGTCGTTACGTTCCATTCCGTATTTAGCCAAGAATTCTTCATCGACGGCTGCTGAGATGTCTAGCAAGGGGTTTCCCATGCCGAGAAGTAGCCCTTCTCTATAAATTATGTTTCATTAAAGATTTATTAACCATATTTATGTTAACCATATTTGACTTAAAATTTAATCATAGTTTTGTCGGGTTAAATTTTTGTGTTTCTTCGCATACTTACAGTAAATCTTTTTTTTTATTTCCTATGAAATAATTGCGGAATGTACTTAATACTCCACCCATTTTGGTTGTTTTGTTGTAACTTTGTTTTGTTTTTGTAGTATTAGAAATGTTTGCAAGGTTTTACCTAACTGGATTAAAAGTAAAAACTCTTATATGTATGAATGCAAATCAAAATGATGCTCAAGGTAAAACCATGCATTAAGTGGTCCTACCTAGTAGCTATTAATAGTGACGTGATTCAATTGAAACAAAATTAGCTTATAATGGAATTAAGGATGGCTTTTGTTTATTTGATACTTAGTTTCATATAAACAAGTCGCTCATATAATGGTAACGAGAGCAAGCTTTTAATTTAGACTTGTTTATGAAAATAATTTGCAAAAACAATTACATACTATCTTATCAAAAGCACAATGTATAGTAACTGTGTGTTTTATGAAAAAAAAAATGTGTTTAGTTTATGATTTTATACTTGTCCTTGGATGTAATTTTAGAAACATTTCTTGAGATGTACGGGTTGGAGCATTTTGCATAATACATGGAGTAATCATTTGGATACACCTAGAATACGTTTAAAAACTACTCCAATTGTACGTTGCTTTCGTTTAAATCTTATCTGGAGTATGTATGTAAACTTGGCATTGAACTGTATGAACTTATTACAGCTTACATTATACAATAATTTTTATTGTAGAACCTATTGTGCTTAGTTATTGTTGAAACAAATTTAGTGGTAATATTAAATAAACTGTATTAATCGAATAGATTGCAATTTATTAGTTTTATTGTCGATAACTTGAACAGAAGAATAGAAGATTTAAAGCATTTTATTTTAATACGTTTGATATAGTCAACAAAAAAATGAAAGTAAAAGAATATTAACGCATATATGTACTATATTAATAAAATAATAATAATAAATAATTAACGAGAGAGAATTATATATGCATATTTAAAAAATCTTTAATTAATTTACATAAATAAAAGATAGAAAACGTCAGGCAAGAAAAGATACAATATGTAATAGGAATATGAGGTATTTCAAATATCAACTCTTAATAATTTATGAAGAGAAGAGTCCAAATGTATATTATTTATCTGTGATATTATAAACTAGTGTAATTAATTATTGAAAGTGCAATCTAAACTTAACTAATAGTTCAGAAATATCGGCAAAAAATGGGTTATCAACAATCTAATTTTTGTATAATAATATAGATACTGGCTTTATGTTTAATTCAGTTATGATTAAATGCTTTAATGATTTTTTTCATTCCTTTCATTCCATTACTCTATTAAAACATTGAAATTGCATAGAAAAAAATTAAAATAATGAATGGTAATATACGACAAGTGTTCAAACATCAAAGCAAGTCATGGTATTGAAACCTGTACTAGTTTTTCCCAACACAGCAACCTACGATCATGACATCCAAAATTACTCTGATGAGGTAATAATTTAACCTTTTTATATATGAGTTCTGACAGCTGCTGTCAAATGTTTCTTAAAAATAGTTTCCCAATTTCCGAGTTAAAGCATTATATAATAACAGAAAGAGCAGCGGGTGCAGATAATAAAGGTCGCAGAAGAGGTCAAACGAATTGATTAAAGCATCGACAGGGTCTTGGGGTCTTTAAAAAATGATATAATGGGAAACAAACAAACATAACCTACAATACCTTAAATTTTCTCCTGACATTTTCCGTGGAATGTGTAGGCCGGGCAAAAGTTACAAGAGACGGATAAGCTGTTGAGTTGTCTTTTTGTAAGGTTAGTATCGGCTGACAACCTTTAATTTAACTAAATACGGTATAAATTGAAGAATTCCTCTCATGCGACAAACGCATGCCTTCCAGACACACACGCGCGCGAACCAAATTAACACAAGATCATGGTCGAAATTACTTTATAGGCGGTTGGGCGGGTGAGGGGGTAAGGGGGGCTTTGGTAGAAAATAGGAATCTCTTTGTAGGTTATTGACTGATGGACTGAATGAATGCCGGACAACTTCAATCGGGTTCAGGTTCCATATTACAGAGGGCGATAGTGACAACAATTATGTCATTGCTTCAACCAATACGTCAGAGCTGGACAATGAGCATTAAACAATTTGCTATGACGTCAAAAACCACCAAAATTTAATATTTTGTATTATTCATGAAAAAAATGAAACACATTGAATGTACGAAAGTGTTCTATGTTCTTATTTGTTTCTTTAAGAATTAAGTATTACAGGGGGTGTAACTCAGTGGTAGAGTGTCTGCTTCGCATGCTGAAAGTCCTGGGTTCAAATCCCAGCTCCTCCAAGGTATTTTTTAAAATTTCTCTTTTATTTCTTGTGTAAAAGATTATCGGTATAAAACACTAATAATGAATAACAAAATTTATGTAAATGATTTGCTTTACCCAACGTTTATCTCATCGCCTTTAGATTTCCTTCTACATTTACAAACGTCTTTGAACCCACTCCTCTTCTTTGCGTTAACATGCAAAGGAAAGTTATGATAGGACGGAGGTTCAAATAAATCAAATAAGGCGTTTCCCAAGTGTTTTCATCGTCCTTCCAAGATTATAATAATAATAAACATGTGTTCTTCGCCCACTGGCATTATTTCAAATTAAACCGAAATAACTTGGGTCTCCACATATCAAACCCTTTAATTTAATTAAATTAAATTTAATTAAATTTTTGTTATTAATTTATGTGAAATAAATACGTTGGCAAAAGATTACGAGGCTCTTACTGGCGATAGGCAACAATTTACTATATATGTAGTTTCACTCTTCTAAACGTTTATAACGAAATTATTATTAAATATACGTCCCGGTACACTATCATCAGCCATGCATTGCGCGCTCAAATGGGTTTTGCTTTATTTAATCTGTGAATAGTTTAAATAAAATATATGTTGTAAAAGGTGTGAGTATGAGAATAGTTATTACACGCTCAGTGCACACCGACGTTAGTCTCACCTGTATAATTTAACCAGTCACCCTTAAAAAATACCGTTTATAATGGTGTGCGAGAAGAGTGGAGATCGGGATCGCTTTTTATCTCCTCGACGGCTGCGGACGCGGACGGCCGCCCAGCGGACTCTTGCTTCACTCTGAAAGACGTTTTTGTTGTGCTTTGTCATGGTGATGTACGCACACACCATTCCACAGATAAGCTCGAAGAGATATCGAATTTTCAAGGACCGCCTTTCTAACACTCTCGGCGAAGATGCCTTAGCGCAGTTTGTTTAACTTTGCATTTCTTCTTTATTTTATTTATTAATTGTTTCTGTTAAAACAGTACTTGTATGTACCTAATCAGTTCGACTAGAAAATGTATGTTACGTACGTACGTACGTATTTCTGTGAAATGTAAAGTAGAATGTACTGATGCTATATAGTAAATTTACAACATTTTCATTTTCTACTTAATCCTCATATCAAGACATTTGCACTCTTTATTACTTCATCAATATTACAAGGTAGTGAATTATCAATGGTATCATCTTGGTAGTTCTTGGTATTTTCTTGATTATCTTGAACGATAGCGTCATGTATGATAAGGGCATTTGAAAGTTCGTTTGCTCCTATAGCCTAATTCCTTTCGTTTTTTTTACTTGGTGTGTTTTTTTCTCCTCGCATAACCAAAGTTTTATCGTTAAAATTCGTTTATACTAATCCTGTCTCATCTGCATTATAAATTATGTAAATGATTAGTGGAAAGTTTCATTAATAACAATATTATTATTATTACTGGTTTCCATTAAAAACCATGTATGTATAGGTATAATGATTTCTTAGTATCCTGAACCAATACGTTCTTAGTTATTAATTCTAATTAATAAAGAGGAAATAAAACCAACAGTTCGTTTCAATTTAAGGACTTAATCCCAAGAAAGAATTCATCATCTAGTTGTTATTAATATTGTTGTTTAAATTTACCGTGTTTTGGTTAGTATGGCTACGCTGTTGCTCATTGGCTACATGGCGCCCTCTAGTGTTAATAATTTGACGGTCACGGCTTAAGGACATAGTTTCAAGTATTTAATTGACCAGATTGACCATAACACAATATTTCCAAAAAAATGTGAAAAACGCCGCAAATCTTTAATATTAAAATTCGCAAATTATATTTTGTAAAAAGAACTGCTTATTTTGGAGTTCAAAGGATCAAACTTAAATCATAATAAAAATTGAAAACTCTGTATAATTAGTTAATGTCCGGGAAAAATCACGGGCTGCCACGTACACATATATTAATTTCTTCCTCATACTACCTCATTTAGATAGTAATTACCATGGGACACAATTCTTGAATTAATGCGAAATGTAAGGTATACGTTCGGTGTCGATATAAATAAGGCGTGAATGAGATTGCAAGATTTATTTAAACCCATAAAACGCGCACAAAATTTTTTTTGTTGAAATTTCAAACTCAATATATCGGCACCTGATAAGACGATAACAAAAATATATGAATATAGAGACATCAAAACAATAGCTATAGAATAGCAAATTAATTAAAATATTGAATAGTTATATTTGTAATCTTTAATTTTACTCATTGAATTTGTAGTACATATTACAGGCTTCATTTCGGAAACTTCTTCTTTTGTCCGCTAAATATAGGTACGAGTGTATTATGAAAAAAACACTTCCTCTTTTCGACTTCAATAATATAAACAGAAAACTACTCCTCCTAGGAAAAACTCGGGTTATTTTAAAATCAAACACTGACTAATATTGAAAAATCTATTTCTTTCATAATCATCTCCTCACAAATAATGTCGACGTTTCGGCAGCCTTTGTGCCTTGATCAGAATTCTGTGACATGATGATTATTTCTACCGTGCGGGAGACACATATAAATAAGAACAATTTACACCAAGTGAATTTTAAAAAATGCGATTTTTTCATACTGACGCAACCATCAGCACACTCACCATAGAGATCACATTCCTTAAAATGGGAAAATTACCGACGCACGTAATAAAATCATTTTAGATTTTTTTTTTGAAATTTAGTTTAGACTATTTAAGTTCGGAAAAACATTGAACGTGCACACAGATTGTGTAGGAGATGCTCCGCCGTAATAAGCAAAGTTAGTACGCAGAAATAAGAAAGTTAAAATTCGCTTCTCCGCCTGATGTAACATACTATCAAGTCGCGAGGACAGATTGCATCTCACCTACACTTTTAACTAGCGAGAAAATTTGTTTGAAATTTAGTTTTCTCAGAAATATGTTGTTTACTCTCATCTCTGGTAATTAGTAGGCCGGCCTGGGGCGGCGTGCGGCGGCGGCGGCGGCAAAGTCCTCCTCCGCCATTGGAAATTAAAGTTAAACGAGAAATCTCCTAGATAAATATGTATAAGAAGGTATGCCGTTAATTATAGCGATTGGTTAAGAAGGAGACGGAGAAAATCCGGGCCATATTTAAGAGTGGGCCCGCAGAAAAGTAGATTACGAGAAATATAAACTCTGGGCCCGGAGTTTGACGCGGATGTATACGTACGGAATTTTCTGTTTATTTATGTTTGTGTTTGGGCTGGAAGTCATTAAGACGATATTAATATCCGCGACTGAACTAGATATATCTTAAAATTGCATTTTGAATATTAAAGTGGGGCTCGGCTCTCCCTCCTTAAACTTCCCATTTACATACAAATTAACGAATCTTCCAATTAAAAATGTTAAACGCCGTTTAAATATTTTATGTAATCTCAAGAAAATTATTATTAGTGTTTTTACGTAAAACTTTGATTTGTTTTGCTTTCCTATGTATAAGTGGAGCAATTCGAAATCTCAAAAAGTCATATGCAGTACAATGTTAATGTTGAAATTTGTATTTTTTGCAGTTTAGAGGTAAATGCATGTATATTCAGGAATTAAATTAAGAATTCATAAATTAGGAAGCTGTCGCAGGGCGGCATTAAAAATTAAGATGCGCTATTCCGACGCGAAGATTTTTACATTTTCCCTGGGAAATCCTGTTTTAATTTTTGCTTATTTTTTATACGTAAAATGGTTAGCGCAACTTGGAAATGTATAATTTAGGAAATAATGAAATGTTTCCTCGGGACGGAATTTGAAATGCCGTCCGTGCTCGCTCTCTGATTTTTTTGATGGGGAACAAATTTACTCGGCGAGGTATAATATCTAATAAGTCTTTGGGTATTTCCGATGTAATTGATGTAAATGTATAGAGGCTATAATGACGTGGCGAGCCCAATTTCGATTATTCTCTGTTGTTGGAAACCGAGGATTGGAACAACATTTTAATTGCTGGATGTTAAAATAGTACACGTGTATCAATGTAGAAATTAGAATGCTGGGATCGAAGGTATCAAGTAACAGAATTGAAGGGCAGCAGGGGAGGTGAAGAGGTGGAGGCGGCGGTCGGGAGGAAGAGAAGTGAAGAGAAGAGAATCGGATAGTCCGAGCATCGCCTCCAGGGGCACATACTATACATACTTACTTTACTATTAGTCAAAGACCGCAGCCAATCCAACTACAAACTCTAATGAAACATAATGTAATGAAATACCCAGGCTCGATATATTGGGGCCCGGGCAACAATTACAGGTAACTAATAGTACTTGATACGTGTTTAAAGTTGGCTGCATTGTTTAGCGATGCGACCGCAACTTCAAGAATAATGGCGCGGAGTGTTGGACAGGGCAAAGGGAGGTCAAGTCAAACCAAGACAAATGGCATTCGCGTCCAGGTTAATTCCTTCGGTTCAGCGTTGAACTTAAACGATCGCCGAATTCCAGAAGTTGGATATCGGCCCCGCTCTCGTTATTAGAGCTGCCTGCCTGCCCTTGCCTTGAATTGCCTCGCATTGCCTTGTCCACCCGGCCACTTGATACACAAATCCCAGTTGATTACTTCCCAAGTGGTTCCCGGGCTCGCCCTCCTACTCGCCCGCCGCCGGACCCGCTGGCCAGATCAGAGCAGGCCAGGCCGAAGCCCTAGCTGCAATCGCTAATGAATTATATATATTGGGGGATGATGGGGGTTGGAAACGGATGCGCGAGCTTTTCTTGAGGTGAATACAAATGCCGCATGCAGATCTTGACCCTCTTACGCCGGCACGAAGACTCAGGTAGATCCTCTAAGAAATTGATTTTAACCGAAACTGTAAACCTCGCAGATCCCTTTAGAATTACTTCATTATCCGTTTAAACATTTTTCTCTTAAACTATGTATGTATCCCTGTTTATCGCGGGAATGTGCCTGTTGATCGTTCATCAGAAATCACCTCCTAAAGCTGGACGTAAAGACACAAAGTTCTTTAATAAAATTACTAGTTTAGTGTAAGTATAGGATTAATAGCTAATAACGCATGCCCAATTTCCCCGGTAATCTCGTGTGTCAATTTTAACGGAATATCAGCTTTCCGAAACGCTGCTAAACCTAATTTGGCCATGGATTTACTTAGAAAATTAATTACATCACTAGAACATACAGTATATAATTAAAACTGTTTATCAAATATTGTAAGTATACGAGAAGAGCGCTGTTTGCCAGACGTAAATAAATTAAATAAGTAAGAAGTAAAAGCGATAAATATATAACATTTAAAATAAAAAAACACTATAATTATGGCTATTTATTAATAAATATAATCGGTAAGATCTAAATAGTAAATAAATCAATCAAAATACAAATAAAGAACGAATATATTTTAATGATAGATTTTATTTACAGTTCCTGACTTCCACCGCAGCAGTGAACGCATTGGTTTTCGCTTCTCTTAAATTGTAAGTTAACATTATTTACTTTTCACCTTAACGTTTTTGTGCACTTTGGTCCTTGTAATTTATCGTTCGTACTTAATTTCCTTCTTTGGAGGTGTTGAATAATTTTTAAGGATAAATTAATTATATCAATGGTACTTTTCGAAATTGCGGTATTCTCTCTAAATACGTCATATACTGTTGCTACGTATTCACAGTCGCAATTGAGAACTTGCAACAACAAAATGTACTGTAGGAATGTAAAGTGATGTATTCTATAAGCCGGCAAATTTAGTGGATTTTATGAAAATTTTAAATTGACTAATAACTTTGTGACCAGACTATTAAGGAAACGTTTAATTTTGCAATATAAAATATAATAATAATAAATAAGAAATTAAATGTTAGGAATACAGTAATGGTGATAGTATTAAAATGTAATAAAATAAAATAATAATTAGACGAGAAAATAATGATAATAAAAATTCTAATAATGAAATAATAATAGTACTGAAAAATGGTAATATTTAAAGATTGATATAAATAAAGCCTTCGGGCTGTCGGGTTTTCAATACTTGTCAAATTTGCATTCTTCTTCGTTCCTAAGCAACAGGCAGTTGTGAATTTACCGATAAAATTAGTGCACTTATGCGATTACTACAGAAAAAAATACCTAACCCATAGACTGGATTACTTTTAAAATTACTGTTACTGTGTTAAGTATGTTCAATTTTAATGTAAAATGTCTGTGATGAGTAATAAAATTGAAAAAGTAATTATATTTAAATAAGGACGAAAAGAAATTAATAACGAGAAAGAATTTAATAAAAACAAATTCACTAAATGTTTCGAAAATATTAAACTAAAGTACATAAATAGAAATAAACACACTATTAGAGCAGTTACACCTAAGGTCGGTATTTTGAAAATACATTTACCCTCAGGGCAAGGGCAAACTAGTGTGGTAGGTTCACAATGTAATGTATGTACCCGGTGAGCTCTATCCTAGTTATATGAAAATGACATGGCGTCGTATGTGTCAGCTGATTCAGTTTGCCCCCGATTTTCTTCGCCGCTGTATTTGTTTGGGTTTAACTTTAAACTTATGGGTCCTAGTTAGCTTAATATGTACTATCTGCTGCATTCTCCGGACAATATTGCTTCAGATTACTGGTTGTTCCGATGGATGCAGCACGATTTGTCAGGTCACCGATTCACTTTTTTTGCAGAAATCAAAAATTAGCTCGAAGATGGATCATCTCAAAAGACGTAACATTTTTTTGAGATGGAATTCGAAAATTGTCTGAGAGGTGGGAAATTGTAAAGATGTGTTATAGCAAGTCAATCCTCTGTTCTTTTGTGAATGGATACAGGATCAATTCATTTTATTTTCAATGATCTCTATATTTTTATTCACTAAGTCCAATAATACATTTTTTTCAAATGAACTGAAATTCTTACGCTTCAGGTCCATAGTTCTACGGTGGTAATTAATTCACTATTATTTACTATCTCGCAAATTTCATATTTCGTGTTATCCTAATTTTCTTTTCAATTTAGCACTGAGCTAATAATGAATGAAAATAATAATATTTATTAAATTTTCAATGTGTGTTCTCTATTATTAAATATACACTAGCCTGCAAAATTAAGGGAACACCTACGAAAGAGCAGAAATTTCTGTCATTTTCAAGACTCTGTATCTCTGAGAAAAATGACCATCCAAAAATGTTATGCACATCATTTTAAAGGAAAAACTCTCTAATTTTCGATGTTTTAAGCAAATAGTTTCTATTTCTTAAGAAACCTCCCTTTTTCACGTGAGAAACGAAAGACTGAAAATTTTCCGTAAAATTTTCAAATTTTAAACACGTCCACGGACCTCAATGATTTTTTGTAATTAATTTCTTCAATAGGATCTTGTAAAATGAACTTATCTCTATGTGTTCCACTTTAACTCATTTTCCTGGGACAATTTTTAATTAACTTATTGGCAATCAAAGAAAAATTCGCATCTTTGACTTTTGACAGTCGTAACTTCCGGTAGCAAATAACAATATGCATTTAGTCTACGGCATTACAAATCTTAGGATATTCTTTGAAATGCTGTTGAGTAAAATTTTCCATACCTTGACTTTTCTATTAGGTTAATTTCGTTTAAAAATGACCTTTAAATTCATCAATTTGCCGGGTCGTATTAAAACTGTGGTCACATCGAAGGCATGAGCGATAACTTTGCAATGTTTACATTTTTTATAAGCAAAAACAATCAGTAAAACAAGGGCAAAATTTCAAGTTGATCAAAATATGTTTACCTTGTGACCCAGCGTTTTAAAAGATGAACGTCTTTCATAATCAGCCAATGAAGCTAAAAATCTTAAATGCAATGAGGAGTCGTGTGAGGGTTCGTTTGAAAGGGTCTTTTAAGACGAGGGCATCGTGATATCGCCGAGGTCTCTGCGACATTTTTCCGCAGAGTTACGGCCATTTCAACATTGAATAGCAGAGGACTTAGACGAGAATATAAGAAAGACTTTCCGGGCTTTCCTT
>JAWQRP010001527.1:0-18735 GCA_033557875.1 Quadriops clusia | reverse complement strand
CCCGAAAAAACGGACGGCGGCTTGAAAAGTAAGTACTGCCAACTGCCAACTGTCAAACTAACGTTTGAACCGCAATATTATCGTTTTTTCGAACGTTTGAAAAAAAAATAGCATATTATATGCGGAGTTAAAGTGACTTTTTGAAGCACGACTCGCTACAAAAAGTGTCACTTTACCTCTTTATAAAATAATATACTATTTTACAAAATAATTATTAACGCTCGGGAGAAAAGTTTTGTATACACACTCTGGAGTTAGACACTACGCTCGTGTCGGGCATTAACCAATATTCTCGGGAGCAATACGTTGTCTAACTACCTTGGTGTATAAATAACTATTTTTCCTTAGATTTGTCTTTGTTAAATAATGATAATATCAATAACGATATTTTCTGACATTTTGGTTTAAATCATCGCAATTTACTTTGTGTAATTCTGGGTCTAATCTCTTATTTGGTACTTATATGGTACCTGGCGTCCAACCTAACTTCACCAAACCACCCCCTCCAGAGTCTAAGCGGTCGTAGGCATTATGCTGATTTTTAATCTTTGATAATTGGAATTACCAATTTGTGCGACACCTTTCAGCCGGGAGTTGTTACACTACGTATTATGTTTAGCACACGTGTTATACGTAAATAAACATTGAAATAAAAAGCGCACAAAACTTTAGTATGTACCAATTCAATTTGACACTTTAATAAAGTTTAATAAAACATCATAGATACGGGAAATTGAATACAAAAAAGTTACAAAATTAACATCCTTTTGAAATTTGTAGAAAATAATATTATTCCATTTACAAAAAAAATTAATTAGTATTGCATATTTAATATGTACCTAAATTTTTGAATTTACTGCTTAAAATAAAGGTGCTCGAATTCCATGCTTAATTTTATCATTCGTTCCCAGTGAGCACTCCCAATTAGTGTTTACTTTTGTTAGTTCTCGTGAAGTGAAAAACACGAATTTTCCTATATCATTTACAGAGAGAACATGCGCCTGCGAATGGAATGGAATTTTTGATGTAGGAATAATTTAAAAAAATAATATGGCAAATTGTAGCAGTCTAACAGGCCACTGAATTGAAAGTAATTAATTGTTTAATTTCCAATTACGGACTTTCATATTCTGCAGCAATTATGGGAGTGCGGACGGCCAGCTTTTTTCCTACATTTTCTGCATCTTAATGAGAAATTAACTTCAATCCTGGGGCTCGCGGCAGACACTTTGTAAACACATTTTCCTTAAATGAATTTATTAGATTTTTCATAACGCTCCCGGAGTCCAGAAGTGGAAAGGCGTGTTTTATGCAAGGAAGTTTTAAGGACCACGATACATCGGGAATCCGCTTAAATTTTCGCGCTAAATTGAAATTCTGGGGCCGAACCTACGCGCGATATTGTTTATGTGATCCAATTAAGAGCACATGCCGGCGTCAAGTTGTAAAGATGATAAAAGTTTGTTGGAAGAGACTGCACAACTACTTATGAACCATTAAGCACGGACGTGTTTTTCTGTCCATCAACTTGCAATTCAAATTTCAAATCCCCTAGATTTGAAACCTAAACCGTGTAATAAAAAGAAAACATTATTTTTGAGGCTAACAAAAATAAACTCGCTCGTCCTGGACCGTAGTTTTTATGCGTCGCGCGCTAAATTGCCTTCATTCTACATTAAATTGCGTTTTTACCCGTAACCGCAAATTTGATCTTTTCGCAAAACACCAAGAGTGGAATAAAGCGATGGAAATTTTCCTAACAATTTGATGATTGCATACGGCATGTTTTCACTCATTTTAGGACCGTTTGGGTTCGATTTTTCTCTTGTCCATAATGTCACCCTCACGTTCCATTCTGATAGGAGTAACAACATAATAAACGTGGATGTAGACATTGTCATCAGTCTTCGTTTTCCCCGGTGACACGTCCTCCGGCAATGGTGTTTGACTTTGCACTCAAACTGCTACGTTCGGTGTATGATAATTTTATCGGGAATTCATTATGGTTTTATTGCATTTGCACACACGTGACTTTATTTTCTTTAAAAAAAAGCCGGTAAAGCATGGCTCCCAATCTAAAAATATGCACGCTTAATTTAATGTACCTACATATTTCTCTACGAAATGAATTGTCCGTATCCTCAGAAGAAGTTAGATAGTTTACTAAACCATATTTAGGTTTACGTTAATTAATTCGGCAATCTGTACACAAGGACAAGTTGACGAATATTTTTTTGTCTCTCAAAGTTTTGGCACAAAGAGAGAGCGACTCTAGTGTTGGAGGATTAAACCTCATTCAGGCTCATAATTACTCCTTAACGCAGGTTGTTTAATAATAAAGCTTGTCTATACTTCTACATAATGCCAAGCGCAGAGGAAGATTAACAACTGACAAGTTCATATAAAGACTAAAGGACCACAGGAGACCGTTTAGAGTACTTTATCACGAGATCAATTTATCTGGCTTATATCTCGTCCTGTAAAGTTCTTGAATGTCTCCTTTGAGGAGGGTAACTTATTTTAGCGCAAAAGTCATGTTAAAGGGAAAACTTGCTAGCTTCTTTACTTACTCGACATAGATACAAATCTAGCATGTAGTTTGCAAATGAAACAGAAAAATACTATTTTACCCAATTTATTTAGCGGCCACATTTCCTCCCTTCGTAACATCAGTAACAATATTCTCCAAAGTACCCTCTTTGAAGTGTTTTTCCAAACTGGAGTCAAATTTAAGGCACATACTTTTCACGGCAGCATTAAATTGCCACAGCACCGGTATTTGTCCTCTGCTTTCCAGATCGTTAGTTATAAGCCGTAGATTCTGGAAAATAGAAATTTATTCACCGTGATATTGGATTTAAGATAAATATTCATTATTTAAGTTCACCTTAACTACTGTGGAATCCGCGTTTAGAATAAATTGCCCATTTATTACAACAACTTCAAACCCTATTTCGCAGTCAGCCACGATTTTCTCTCTCGCGAATTCTGCTGCTGGGAAGTGAAGGAGCGTTACAGGAGTCGCTAGGCAAACATTTACGCCAGCTATTGTTAACTTTTCTATATTAATTTTGGGGCGAGCGTTGTAATAGATCAGAAAGAGAAAATGTACTGCCATTCCGATCAGGATTCCGTACTCCAAACTCCAGAACAAACACGTGAAGAAGGTTGCGCTTAAAGGTATTATATCGAGTTCTACAAAAATATATATTGGGTAGTTCCGAAAATCTAATACTACCAGATTTCTTAAATTACTTTTCGTTTTCCAAATTAAGATGACTTCCTCAACTTCGATTACGTAGATGGCGGCGGCCATCACAACGGCAGCAAGGGATGACTTCGGTATGTAGTAAAAGTAAGAAGTCATCACAGTTAAAGCCAGCAAAATTATCACCCCGCCTATAGCACCCCCCATTGTCGTTTGAACCCCTGATGTATGAATAATGGCCGTTCTTGTAAAGGAGCCAGTCACTGGGATGGCTTTGACGAATGAGCCCATAAAATTTGCTATCCCCAAAGCGATGAGTTCTTGGGTAACGTTTACTTGCTTGCCTTTCGCTGCAAGTAAATAAATTTAGGGTAAGATTTTTTGCTTCTTCTAGTTCCTCATGATTTTAGACACATTATTTCCGTGTTTAATATTACCGTGAAATTGTAAATTTAACATTTATTAACGACCCCTAATGTGCAGAAAGGTCAATGTTTATTATTTACGCTTTGATAATAAATTATCATCCCAATAGAATGATTTTAATGTTTCATATAAAGCAAATATGTGTTATTACCGTACCGAAGGCTTTTACTATTGCCATTACATCCAAAATGGATACTATCGGCAGAAATATTATGGTCCCGCCTAATTGTCTAGTCATGTCCGCTACTGAATAAGTTTCGTTCTCGTAAGTTGTGCTGAAAGGGGGCAGTCCAAATGGCGGGAGGCCTTCAACCATTTTCCCTAAAATAAATTATATGTTATGTAATATATATTGTAAAGTAAAGAGTAATTTCTGGAGAACGTTAAAACTTAAAGGTAGTAAAAAAGCGATGCATTACAGTCAAGGGAATACTGTTAGTTACTAACACGAAAGAGTAGCGAGGGTTATAAATTAAAGCAAATTTACCGGTCAGAACAAATGGTTCTAAGCCATGCACGACGAATATGTAGGCCATTATCGTGCCAATGAGCACCAGTAGTGCATTTTTAGCAAGAGATAAGCCCCATAAAAACACAGCAATGTGGTACCTGCGATTGGACCATCCAGGTTTCTTTTTAATGCCTCCGAGCCTTTTAAGTTCCTTAAACGAAGCGATTTAGTCATAATATTTGTACATTTTACCATGCGTTTTACAAAGAGGGAGCACCTGTATTGCTATCAAAACGGTCAGAGTGGAAAAACCAAGCACTGAATCCCCGAGGCGAGTTTCGCTAATGTTGCGAAAAACCGCAATCCAAGCCTGCAGAAACGCTTTTATTTTTCCTGGGTGACCCAATAATGACTTTACTTGTGATGAAGCTATTTGTACACCTGCTGCCGATACAAAACCGACTGTCACAGGGTATGAAATGAAATCAATTAGAAAGCCTGCAAAAAATAAGCGTGCATTAGGGGCTGAACACATCAAGTCAATTTTCAAGGTATTATACAGAGTATCAATTTTAAAACTTCCAATGGATATAACGTATAGAATTTTCATATTTTCACAAGTTTTTTTTGCAAGTTGGTTTATTTTACTCGCAGAAGCAAAATTAACTTCAAATCCGACACTGTGTGTAATTATGAAACTATTTAAAGAAAATTTTAAATTATTACCACAACGGAAAATTCCTATCATGAATATTATGCAACCTGCGAAGAATGAAGAGAAAGCCGCCATGTCAGGTCCCAATTTTTCAACGTGCGGTTGAATTATAAGACACATTATTGCTGTTGGCCCAACATTGAGATCTTTGCAAGTTCCAAATACAAGGTAGACGAACAGAGGCATAAATGCAGAGTACAGACCATATTCAGGATTCAAACCTTTAAATTAATGCCCGTTTTCAAATGAGTTCAAATCACTCCTCCCAATTTAAACTGAAAAGGAATCTCACCTGCTATCGCCGAGAAAGCTATAACTTGTGGCACTTCGACGAGACTTAAAGTAAAGCCAGCTAAAAGGTCGTGCAAAAACGTTTTTACATTATATTTAGGCAACCATTCTACGATAGGAATGGATTTTCTCAAGAGGGGCAAAATCCTTTCGCGGATCGGCGGCGGCGTTTTGTCGGCATCAGGGTTATCTAGAACAAATTATGTTAAAAGGATTTAGACCGTACTATTAAAATATGTTTCTTTTTATTATTATTGTTTAACGTTAAAGTTCCCACCAGCGGGCTCCTTGGTTTGATTCATGCCAAAACTTCGGAACAAAAAGTCAGACCCCAAGCAAAACGTGTCAAAATTCTTCTTTTTGATACTGCCTAGAAAAACAATTTTTATGCTTTCAGGGGGCATAATTCATAAAAAAAGTTTATTTGCAGGTTCTGAGCAGCCAGCGCTGAGTAACTCACGCGGAAATGAAGCGGAGCAAAACGAAGGAGCGTCGTAACATTATTTATGATATGCAGGTTACAAGAAATATCTTAATACAAACTCGAGGAGCACAGACCTCGACGTTTTGCATATCGGCGCACCTTTTGATGTGAGGCTGCATCTAGCCCTGTATTATGTATAGAGAGATTTTACTTCCTGTTTGCAGCGACGTACTTTTATTTCATTCGCCGCAGTGTCATTTGAAATTTTAATCGACTCCGCGGCTCCGGCATTATTTTCCACAAAATACGTTATTGAAGCCATGTGCATAAATTTGTCGTAAAGTTGTTGCTCAATGCAGGGTATACACTGATGAGAAATCGGATAGAGTTCAATGCTGTACAGAAATGTTGCTATTTTATGTTCAAACGACTTTTTTGTAGTATTGATTGCTAACTTTTAGAATTTTGATGATGTGATTTCAAACATGATCCCGAATTGTTTGCATGCTAAGCCAGAGGCGGATCATTCAAATGGGGCCATCTAAATCAAAGGGTGTCAAACGTACAAATTGTTTTACCTACATAATGTATGCTGTTGGCGAGCAGGTGGATTTACAAGTAAATTTATTCAAAAAGCATAAATCTATATTGAAAAACAACAAAGCCGGCGGATCGTGGACGCGTTGACATGTCCGAGTTGTTGGAAAATTGGACCTTCTACAAGTGCAAGTTGAGCAGAAATTTGGTTCCTAAGCAACCCTCACACACGCCAATCAATCGATGAATTAGAGATATGTGCGAAATATGGTTCCGTGCAATTTCAGCGCTATTTCAAACTCGGAATTCTCAGATAAATGAGTTCCCATTTCATTTGTGAGCCGGCGCGCGGCGTATGTGTGCATGTTATTTCGTTATAAACTTATGAGGGGTCAATATTTCATCGAGTATTTCCCAAAGGGCACAAATACCTGCATAGGGTAATAATATTTTTTAACGGATACCAGTTTGCTTTAATTATTAAAAAATAAATAAATAAAGTTTTTGAGTGGGATTGCAACTTTATCATGCATATAAATTAAAAGTTTAAAATTTTAGTGGTTTCAGTATTAAAACTCAAGTCAGGTAAAAGTGGACCCTTAAATTGGAATAGTTTTATACGTGATAGCCATGTATGTACATAGATTCCAGGGATTAAGTTTCTGAGAAAATTCCGCTCTACTTCTCAAAGGTAAATAAAAAAGGAAACTTTCATCCTTGAAGCAATTTGAGGGTTATAAAATTTCGCGATATTTTATTTAAGCTCAAAAAGAGTAAACAGCGAAAGTGCTACGTGGTAAGGTTACTTTCTGAATCATACCAATCACTGGTGTACGATGATGGTGGCATTGATATGCAGCCCTGCTCTGTTTGAACACTTGCTATGCGAGATCAGTCCCTTCTATTCACACGAGACGAAGCCCTGTTTATTGAGCAGAGAGGCACCTTGAAAAGCTAAGAGATTAGAGTCCCGTGCGATTTCTAGAGAAGCGTTTTAGGGATGAATGACTTCAATTTTACTATTATAATTCCATACGCTACGTCCCCCTCCGTGATTCTCGGGAAAATTAATTCTTGTGGTATCGTTTACTTACGTAAATGTATAGTGACGCGATTTAACCGCGCGCCTCCGCCAATTGTGCGGGTATAGCGACTCGCATTATATTTTCTAACGATGCAATTCTATGAGTGCAATCTGATAGAATTTTATTGCTATAATGGCAATGTGTTGCCTATAGTTAGTTTGTCACATTGAGTGATAAAAGAATATTTCAAAATCCTGCAAATGTGACTGTATAATAAACTTGTGGTAATTGTTGTTTGAGCTTATAAACAAAGGTTGTATTGTAACTATTTTTAATTATTAATATTTCGATATTTACAAATAAGTTTAAGAGACGGTCGTTTAATGCTTCGATATTAACGTAAGGTTGGCACGGAATATCACTTGCCCATTCCATATTTCTAACTTTTACACCTTTCAATTTTATGGAATCTGTAGTAGAACTGTAGTATTTGTATATCCTTCAAAACGTCTCTTTTTAATGCAAGTTAATTATTTGTTTCAGATAACTAACGAGAGAAGACCATGTGGTCATGACAGGAAAATGACATGATGAAGAGCCTGGTGGGGATCATGTGGATCGTCCTAGTGCTCATATCAGGTCAGTGAGTGAAATTAAAGCACAATACATCAAGGCCGCGTCCCATTATCTTACGCATCGATCCGCCAGATGAGATCCCTTTTTATTCTGTCGCGGCTAATAAATATTGAAGTACGGGAGAGAGCAAATCCGGCGGAACTTACAAAAATCACGAGTTGTACTGGCTTCCTCTTTTATTTATCAACTCCAAATGTCCAATAAAAACGCCATAAGAAGGTAGCGAAGAACTTCCCGGCGTACCTTTGAAATTTCGCATAACAGCGAGTTAAAACTTTCATTTTATAAATTTATAAGTGCCCAATGAAAATAACACTGCTTTGGAACTTTATTGTGACATTTCTCGACAATAAAACCGCGCAGGCGACATTTCAATGGACACAAAGGACTTGAGAAGTCACGTAGATTTGGATATAGCGCTTATTATTATTTATCGGTTGTGATTTAGGTGCTGCACAGAAACATATTTTTTAACTCGTAAATCTGTCCATCCACAAGCGCATTCTTCCTAAAGGAAATTAAGTCGTATAGCCGCGTTATATTTATAGAGGCACTAAAATGGTCGTGCAGTAAAGTTGAACTAGGCCACACTCCTTATTTCAAGTGGTTTCCCACAAGTCCATGTTGAATGGCCTGCGTGTTAAACAAGGGAAAATGTTATATCTCAATACGTATGTAGTAGGTGAGAGATAAAACTTTTATGGTAGAGCGAAATCTTAGTTGAGTGGTTGTAGATAAAAGGTTTTTTTATTCTGGTAAATCGAAGAGTATTGCAATATCTGCACTCGCCGCATAAGCGCGAGAATCAATTGTTTTAACATCGTTAACAAATCCAATTAAAAATCTGTTGTCATAACCAGGAGGTAGAAATTTTTCAATTATCTATATCTTTAAGCACATTCGCGGAACTCGGCCTGGCGGTAGGTTATTTTGTGTAAATTTATTCATGGATAATAATTTCGTTCCATAATCCAATTTTTATCGCGCAAATTAAAGCTCGGAGCTTTATAACATCATCATTTATAAACGGCAGTCTTTGAACTTCAGGTGCTCTTAAAGTATTAATTAAAAATGCAATCAGGATTAATAATGATTCTAATGCAAAATTTATAGTCTTCGTTTGGGGGTAAGAAAGGGGGGCGAAGATTTGCGAACTTTGCGTTCTTTCTTTGAAAAGTGGGAAAGAAAATGGCGTTAGCTTATATTTTATGTAAATTTAAAACTTACTCGATTAGACATAAAATGAAATAAATTGAAAAATAAATTGAATAGGATCCCAATAAATTTAAAGTAATAAGTCATATTTAATTAACGATGTCCCTGTTTTTCGTTTTCGTCCGTATTGGAGGCAATCGATGCTGCAGCACGCGGACGAGTCCTCCAGACGATTAAGTCATTAATCTGGAATCCATTATAAGAAAATTACTCAAGTCGACAATTCATTCGGAAAATGATGGCTTAAAATGTATTTTTCGACCGTGTCCTGCATGCTGATGTAAAAGTTAAAATTCAAGGGATTATAATCCGGCGCTGATTACTAGGAAGTAGGTAACAAAATGATGCTCGATATCTATCGAGATGTTGAGCCCTTAATGAAGGAAGTATCGATAAGGATAGCTAATGAAGGCTCACGGGGCAGATCCGGCGGAGGTAAACCAAGACTTCGGATTACACTTCCTTCTCCGGAAGTCGAAATCCTTATTTATCAGTAATGAAATGATCCTGCTAAGTCGGGTGCATTCGCAGCGGGCGAGTTTTTGGAAGTTGTTTCGGGAGAAAGTTGTAAGCAATTATTAATTTCTTCTCCTGGCGCAAACGGAATTTCGAGGCATGTGCTCGATCTTCCGCTATTATTTGGCGTTTCCCGCTTTCGTGTTCGAAATTAGGGGAAGCACCATCACGACTCGTGTCATATTGTACCCAACAAGATCCATTGTTTAACCTTCATTAGAAATTCTGTCTGCGGCATTGTAGAACACTAGCCGTGTCACTGACGTATTATAAATGAGGGTCAGTTTCAAAATCAATTACTGTGCAATATCGCAACAATAGGTACAACTCCTCCAAGACAATCTCATTACGAGTGGGTCGACGCAAGCTGCGATCACGTTGCGGTAAGACAGGGTTCCTCTGGCTTTTAGTGTTTGTCCCTCTTCAGTCGCTCTTTGAGTCTTAGGAGCTGTATTTAAATGTTACAACGAAGGTTAATATTTGCTACTACTACTATGAGACGCGCGAATGCTCGCTTATGTCTATGATATTAGATTTAATAGAATGGGTAGATACGGTAAAAGTTCGAGTTTGTATGTGAAATTGCACAGCTCTTTGTTTAACTTTGTGAGTTCTCCTATCCAGTTTTGTTTATGTTAGAAATTTAAATAACCTCCTTTGAATTCTAAAATTTATGTGTATATACATAGATAGAGGGGAAAATTGCGCGAGGATTTTATTTATTTTCTTAACCTGCGTAGCAGGTAGGTAAGTGATTCTTCAGTACTTTTTCGATTAAGCAGTAAAGGCGCGGAAGAGACGAGTAATTTCAGGATAACGTCCAGATACTCAGCGCCTCGTGTGTTAACATCAGGGCCCCTGGCATTCGATACAAGATAAGGTTTAGTGACGAGTCTGTGTCAAACCTGCGGTTACGACGCTCTTGATAATGCCAGCTTACAGCACAACCTTATAGATATCTCCCATGTCGGGGCGCTAAAAACGATGACGAACGTGCTGATGTACCATACGTAGACTCCTTTAACACCCTACAGCGCTAAGGCCTTTATTTCAGACATTATGCCGCGTAAAAGCGCAACAAAACCTGTTTACAGCGTGTTAGATTAGTTTCGTTTCAGGAATAAAGTCCATTAAAAATCTATCAGGCGTTAAATTGCGTACTTCGAGTTAGATGTCTCAGGTAATTTAATATGGGTGTGTTTTAGAAAATGTCAGGACGTGAGAAGATCACTTAATAAACCATCAACCTTGCGACTTTAAACGATAGTTTAAATATTAGTTTAAAAGTGCTACAGTAGATATACATAAATGTCCATCGTATTAAGAGAAAATATAAGGTTAAGGCTGCGGATGCAGTACAATGTTACAGTTTTGATTACTCAATTTTTAAACGGCTTGACCTATGTAGTTGAAATTTGATATTAATACGGTTTGTGATAATTAAGTTAGATTTATTTTTATCATTTACATACTATTTTTCAGCGAGTGGCTATTTTCATTTTCCTATTTTTTATTTTTAAAAATTTTGAGCATTTGATATGTGGTAATTAGTAAGTAATCCAGAAAAAAACTTTTTATATAATAACATTAAAATACATATTTTATCTGAAGTTGTGATAAAATGTACAATGAAATAATTATTTATAAGGAAAATTGTATATATCAATTGCAATACAGTTTAAATCCGCGTCATTATGCTGACCTCAATAGTTCAGGACTTGTCTGCTAGTGGTCGTGGTGGTTATTTTTAACTTAAAATAATAGGTATACAGTAATACCTCGTTTAACGAAAGTATGCAATTATTCTGTTTCCAAATATGTAAAAAAAAAATTTTAAAATTTAATGTTTGCTATTCCATTGGTAATATCACCGACCATATCTTTAGCAAATTTCAACTTCATAGGTCAAACCGTTTAAAAATTGAGTAGTCAAAACTGTACTGCACTGCATCCACAGCCTTAAGCGAGATATGACTGTAATACGAGCAGTTACGTTTTATACGGTTGGTTGTCTGTATTAAGCATAGAATAATCAGCGACGCCTCGCGGCAACCTTCTGGAAACAGAAAATTGCATCCCCAACCTTAAGATAAATATAAAAATGCTTCAAGTACTTCCCTACTTCAAAACAATTTTACTTTTCAGTCTTACTTAAGTATTTCAGAGTGAAATTTACCTTGTCAAATTTATTATGAATAAGCATTAAATACTTATTACAAATTTTAAAATTAAACAGAACCCGATTTATCAAAAGTCAAAAAACACATTCTTCTCGAGTATACATAAAATCATGAGGTCCTCCCTCGCTTTACGTAATTCATAAGCTTCTAATACATTACCCCAAAGTCATTATGGTAATGCAGGTAAGCCTTTTCGAGCAACAAGGGCTGCTAAAGGAGGCGTCGCGGTGAGCGGCGCGGCGTTAAAAGTGCTTTTAAAAAAACACGTCCTGATATTTTCACGTCCTTCTGGTCCCTGGTTGACTGACGAGCAGAGGGCGAGTAATGAGTGTATTCCCTCGGAGGTAATGAATTCCACATATTCCCCTTAACCCGCCCGGATTCCTCCGGGACTTTAATACACCGGTTCTCCTGCACTATTACATGCCGCAGTTCATTTAATACACACAACGCTTTCAATTTAGTGGCGCCGGAAAACGCAGTAAATTAAATTCTATTATATATATTTTTTGCAGTCCCGCTTGAAATATGTGCCCTCCTAGCCCAGAACGCGGGCGACACCTAATGACCCCATCAGATATTTATTAATTTTCGATCTCGTCAGGCGAATTTTTTTAAATATCGGTAGAACCCTACCAAAATTTTGTTTCCGGAGAAAAACAACAAACAACGCTTTTAGCGCATATGCAAATATATTCTCTCGTGAGTTGCTATGGAGCTCTAATTGGGCTAGAGTGACAAAGAAAAAGCAACGTTTTTCTCCAAGAATTTTTATAACATATTTAAAGGTAATTGCAACGAACTGGATATGCAAACAGAAAGAGAAATTGTTAATATGCCACTAAATATTTCCCGCATTAAACACTTTACATGTATGGACGTGATGCAAGAAATGGAATAGCACCGAGTCATAAAAGTAATAAGTACTACTAAGAATAATGATTGTTATACATACATGTGATTATAGTCAATATATCAGTAAACAATTTTGTCAAACAACTGGTCAGTTATCAATAAAGGCGGAAGATATTTTAATGCCGAAACCTGGCAAGGCTCCAAATGAAGCATCTTCATAATGTCCTTTAAGTTTACTATCGATAATTATCAAAATTCCCTGAAAGACGTGTACTTAAAATAAAACGCTGATCCTGATACTGAAGAATGGATGTCTCAACATTAGTTTAGTTTTACAAGATAATATTTTACAATTCAGTAGACTCATCGACTAACATATGAGGTATTAAACCGAGCGTTAGATGGCAGGTTTTCTTCTATTGCTTTTCGACACAATCACTGAATTTATATCATAATAACAACGTAATCATAAACAATACTTCAGAAAAATATGTCCGGGGTATTAATAACACAAAAACAATTATTATTACACTGGCCTACAAAATTAAGAGAACACCTACGAGAGAGCAAACATTTAGGTCATTTTCCAGACACTGTATTTCTGAGAAAAATGCCAATCCAAAAATATTATGTATATCATTTTAAAGGAAAAACTCTCTACTTTTTGATGTTATAAGCAAAAAGTTTCTATTTCTTAAGAAACCCCCCTTTTACACGTGAGAAACGAAAGACCGAAAATTTTCCGTAAATTTTCAAATTTTAAACACGTCCACGGACCTCAATGATTTTTTGTGATTAATTTCTTCAATTGCATCTTGTAGAATGAACTTTTCTCTATGTGTTCCACTTTAATTCATTTTCCTGCGACAATTTTTAATTAACTTATTAACAATCAAAGAAAAAATCGCGCCTTTGACTTTTGACAGTCGTAACTTCCGGTAGCAAATAACAATATGCATTTAGTCTACGGCATAAGAAATGTTAGGATATTCTTTGAAATGCTGTTGAGTAAAATTTTCCATAGCTTGACTTTTTTGTTAGGTTAATTTCGTTTAAAAATGACCTTTAAATTCACCAATTTGCTGGTCATGTTAAAACTGTGCTCACATCTAGGGCATGAGCGATAACATTGCAATGTTTACATTTTTTATAAGTAAAAACAATCAGTAAAACAAGCGCAAAATTTCAAGTCGATCAAAAAATGTTTACCTTGTGTCGCAGCATTTTAAAAGATGAACGTCGTTCATAATCAGCCTATGAAGCTAATAATCTTAAATGCAATGAGAGGTCGTGTGAGGGTTCGTTTAAAAAGGTCTTTCAAGACGAGAACAACGTGATATTGCCGAGGTCTCTGCGACTTTTTTTGAGGAGTTAAGGTCATTTCAACATTGAATAGCAGAGGACTTAGGCGAGAATATAAGAAAGAATTTCTGGTCTTTTCTTTGCGCACACCGCACATGTCTTTCCACTACACTTTTATCCACACGTACCTGTAAAGAAAAGTCACACAGTCTTCTTCACGTTCTCGTCTTAACCCCTTTGGTATTCAATATTCAAATGACCGTAACTCTATGAAAAAAGTTCTTCTTGAAATTTCCTTAATCATATTGCCGGCGTTACCTGAAACGTACCACGAGGAGGTTGCCGGTCAGATTTACATTTCATTGTCATCGTAAGGTCAGTGTTTTCGACAGGTGAGAACCCGTGGTGCGTCTATTTCACAGTATTTATCGACTCCAAACTCTCAATCCAAAATTTGATAGTTTGTCCGTTTGTTCCTCCGTTCGTTTGTCTGTTTAGACTGTACATCTAATAATGAGTAGCGTTTCCTCTCTTCTGTATGAGTTCCCTCAACCTGGATGGCATACTAACGTATCTGCGTATTAATTTTTTGGGAATTCTTCTTCAAGTTTGCCTCAGAGCGTTTGCTAACTGTTCTAAGGTGGCAATGTTTGAATGTTGTCATCGAAACGCCTTTCAAGAATACCCCAAACATTTTCTATGGGATTTAAGTCAGGGTTTCTTGGTGGATGGGGAAGCACCGCAATGTCATGCTGGGCAAGAAATTGTTGCGATAAGTTAGCAATATGAGGTCGAGCATTATATTGTAATAACAAGAATTGATTTCCTCTGGTTTGGCGAAGAGGAAGCATTACTGGTCGTAGAATTTCATCTATCGTGTCCCAGTTAGTCCAATTCTAGGAAGAACAATCAGTGGGTCCTCGAAAATCGTAAAATTTTTGCTCTCTCGTAGTGTTCCCTTAATTTTGCAGGCCAGTGTATTATTATCGTCTAAGACATAGTCCAGCCCTATAGACCAGATGCTGGGATTAAAGGAAAAGAGACTGTAGACAGGATTGCAAAATCGGCCACTATTGTGTCAGATATTCACAAGTTTTATTTAAAAAAAAGGATAGACATGACGAGTTTATTGAGGAAGGATTCTCTAAAAGTATGAAATGAACAGTAAAAAAATAACCAGACTGGAAACTTTTTTAAGAATCTTTAAACGGATACGAGTTCGTTCTTCTGACAAAGGCGATGGTAATGGAAATGAAAAGAAAAATTTATATATGCCAATTATAAAGCAAATTTTGATAAATTTCCTAAACATCTGTTAAAATCGTTTTGCCATTTTATGGGTACTAACCATGCAATAGGGGGTTTAGAACCATATAACCACAATTTTTGAGACATATAACAAACAACAAAGTGAATTCTATTATTTACACATTTAAACAAGGTTTACGTCCTGCAATGAGATGTTACACGATATCTAATAATATAAAGGAGACAAAAATGATGATAATAATCACGATTTCGCCAAACTGGCTGAACCAAATGACCAAATGAAATTTCCAAAATTTATTCCACATGTAACGGAGGCGCTCACTAAGAAACGATTTCTTGAAATTTGCCCGCTAAGGGGTTCAAAACGCGATTTTACTGATAAATCTGGCAGTTCAAGATTTAGAGGGCGCCATTATGTGACGTTTTTGCGTGAAGCAATTGCGCCCTCTAGATAGTTTCCTCTAAAGTTCGAGAATGACGTTACACCTGTCAACAGAAAATAACACGACATAACCTAAAATTATAATTTAAGTTGATAAAACATAGGTTTTTGATGGGAATATACAAACAAAACCCAATAATGTTTTAAGAAGTGTGCACTATAAGTCGATACTGGCCTTACAAGAACTGATAACTGTGGTCTACTATGTACCAGATTGGTCAAATGACTGTGAACTGTTTGTGATGTAGCAATACATAAACAATTTGGGAACAGCCCTTCGAAGGTTCCATCATGTCAGTGAGAAAGAAATATTACAAGATTCATCATCTGTGTAGATGTTATACATAGCTTTTGACGCACAAATTATGTGGAATCCAACGCGAACAAATGTTTTTAACAATTAAATGTTCATCCAATATCTTATGTACGCATGTCGTACACATGACCAAGGATGTCTCAATCTCACGGTCTGTCACAAGATAATCCTGCATTATCAACAGCATTGATCTTTTCTGGCATAGGAACCGATTTGAACGATCTTCTTTAAATTCATCAGAGAGCCGAACACTGACCACGATTGAATTCATCAAATTTTGATGTGTGTTGATCGATGCGCTGTTGTTGTGGTAATCCACGTTGAAAATTGTAATAAATAATGGCCTGAAAATTTTCAACTCCCTTTATTCTATACAAATAACGTTCATATCACAAAACGTTCTGAGTATATATTACGTCAAAAAAGACAAATTTTACGATGGATTTGTCAGTGTTGCCAATTCTAGATACCTAAGTAGCAACCCTCATACTATTTGATTATCTTGAGAAACTACTAACAATGACGGAGGACTATTACATTGATTTATGTTGGATGGTGATATCTAATATAATATAAAGGAGACATAAAATGGTATCAGTTCTTTTTAATTCTTTTTCTCTTTAAATAAAAAAATTTCTGTTGAGTTTAAAAGAAATATCTAAACAGTCCTACTCTTAAGTTTTGATTAATAATTAGTTCAATTATTTTGTTTTAAGATTATTTTTGTCAGGACGAGCAGGAAACTGTGAAAATATTTTTTTAAGTTTAGTGGCAAGTTTTCATTAATTTTTTCAAAAGCAAACATTGTTTAAAACTGGTGTTATATGTACTTGCTGCATTGTATTAGTTTTGACAGGTTTTAATTTTTTAGACTAATTTGGCATAACACGATGCAAGATTTGGAAGACCTTCGGGAGTAACCCTACTCTCGGAAAGTAGTAAAAAGCTTTCTACTTGGGATAGGAAATTATTTCTTGCGGTTTATTTCTGCCTATTATTTATCATCACAATATCTTGAAATTGACTCAACCGATGGACTTAAAACTTTGTTCTGACTCCTAGGCTCTCGCTAAGATCGATTTTCAAGATCATGAAGTCAGTTTTTGGGAGCAAAATATAGACTTTCTTAAATTGAATGCATTTTTAAAAATCAGTTTCCATTGCAGTGTGACGTTGAGTCTATATTATGGTTGATTCACACTATACGTTCCCTTTCCATTCTGTTCTGTTACATAAAATTATTGTAATAATTATTTTAAGTACAAGGAAGGGATCGGAAAAGGAACGTATAGTGAGAATCGACTGTTAAAACGAGAAATACCATGTATTTTATTAGTTTCCATGGAAACAATACTTTAATGAGCGTGTATTTCCATTCCTATCAAGATTCTAATTTTCTAGGTTCATTTGAAGTTGACGTCTGTCAACTTTATTATTTTAGGTTAACGTTAAGTTGACGTCTGTCAAGTATATATGTTTAGGTTAAATGTCAAGTTGAGACTTTTAGAAGGGACTGGGCACATTCACTTTGTACCATAGTCTGCAGATTAAATGCATACGGTGAATAAATTCTAAGCGCTACAGAAAGCGATCGGGCCGTAAGAATGTCGCTTAGAATGGGTTCGTCGTATGCAAGTAATCTGCAGACGACTGTACAATATATGCGCAGTAGATGGATACATATGAAAGTCTTTGTAAACAATTTACGCTTAAAAAACTTTCATGGCTGTAGAAAAGGGATGGAGAAGGAAGGAACGAGAAGGGACGGGACAGGATCGGTCAGGAAGGGAAGGAAAAGCACAGGTAAGGACGAGAAGAAAAAGAACGCCAATAGAAGGGATGGGACGAAAAAGAAATGAAGAGATAGTTAAGAGGACAACTGGTATACCTATTCTTTTTTTTCCTGACTACGGCTTCATCTCTTTTCTACTCTCTCCATCTATTTCTCACACTCATGCCTATCAAAAAGTGCATGCACTTCTAACCTATTCGAAGAACGGGTACGTTTGCTAGTTAATAATAAATTAATTTTAAAACTATAAATCAAAATCAACATTTGAATAGTCAAGAAACCATGAAAACGTGTTAAATAATTTTGGCCAGGTTTTGTGACGAATCGGACCAACGTACGACGGTTGGAGAAAAGTCATGCCAATTTAGATAAAACATATCCCATCGCACAGTGCAGCGTCCAATGGACAAAAATAAAATTCGAAGTATTTTCTAACCAACTATTTATCACTTGCTCTTTAAAAATAAACCTTGGACAACCGATTGATGCAATTATTTTATCCATTACACTTTTTTAAAGCTCAGCACAATGGTCCAAACTTCAGGTATTAATTCCTGATGCTGTAAACACAATATCAGTTGCAATGAATTTTTCTTGCCTGGCGCATGACTTCTCTGCAGAAAAAAATCGCCAGGTACGGAATTTACATGTAAAGATATGTACTTTAAAATGCCATATATGAATTGGGAAGTTTCGGTCATTAGAACATTTTGCATGCTTATAAAGTGTGATCAAAACATTTATTTAAATTCAATCTTTGAAGAAGCTTTTCTCAAAAAAGGTAAAACCGTCTCTGGGACTTTTAGCTTAAAGTGTTTGTTTAACTATGTAGTAAAAGATTATGAAATAAAATTCTGCCCCAATTTGCCGCACTTAGAGTAATGATTTTTTTTTCAAAAAATTCTCTACTAGCAACCAAGCACATTTCTGAGCAATATTTTATAAATATCAAGTATTAATATTTAGAATTCGTTTATTTCGTGATTTATTATAACAAAGCTATGATCAACTAGCAGACCCGTCGTTCTTCGAACGAAACTTGAAGTACGTGGTTTTTTAAAAGGGGCAAGTGTGAAATGTACATTGAGGAAGTGGAAAGAGAGGCCAAGACATTGTTTGAATGAGAAGAATATTT
>JAWQRP010001526.1:0-18736 GCA_033557875.1 Quadriops clusia | reverse complement strand
AGAATAAGTCACCCCTATCTCCGCAAGTATGTAGAGTTGCCTAAGTTGTCACCCTTGCTGAACTGTGTGTTTTGAGGGCTAATGCGTGCAACCGTGGTTGCCTACGCCTTAGGTACTTGATCGATATTATTATTCACATATGTTTTGTATGTTCGTATTCAGGTAAATGACCAGAAGCTATGACCAGATCCTTCGGCAATTATCCATTCTGACGTAAGGTTAATCAGGTATTAATCTAATGTAAGGTAAGAGATTAATTCTGGATGAGAAAAGATAAATAATTATTTCTAACATCCCTTGAGTAAAATAAACAATAGGAAACCCCTCATGCTACAACTGTCAACAAAGAATATTATTTGAGCGTTATGAGTCGTTTGCGTGAAGATATTCGTCTGAAACGGTCGGAATTATGGGCGACCAACTCTTGGTTCCTTCATCACGATAATGCACCATGTCATACTGCATTGGTTCTTCGCGACTTTTTTGCCAAAAACTCGACTCATATCGTTCCGCAACCTCCGTATTCGCCTGATTTGGCTCCGTGCTACTTCTGACTATTCGGCAAACTCAAAAGGCCAATGCGGGGACACCGTTTTGACACGATGGAGGAGATAAAAATCGAATCGAAAAAGGTCTTGAAGGCTATACCGAAAAAAGACTATTCCGACTGTTTCGAGGACTGGAAAAAGCGTTGGCAAAAGTGCGTTTTATCGGACGGGGATTACTTTGAAGAGGATGAAATTGATTTGGAAGAAAAAATAAATAATTTACATTTTATAAACAAATTCACCTTACTTTTTGATCACAGTAGTATGTAGAATTTTCATTTCAGTTGTGTCATTATGCTCTTGGCCATTTCCGCTAATTCCGCCACAAGTAAATTCGGGTCAAGTTTGGCATGAAAATTACGTGAAAGATACTTCTATTTTGTTTTTTTTTCACGTTTATATTGTTTACATCTGTATATAATAGGACGAAAACAGATAATGTATAAATAGATTAAACAAATTGTACATAATTAGGTAAATCTTAATAGGTAGGTAGATTTTAACAATGTTTAAAAATAGAGTCTTACATATTAATTAACAAGATTATGCATAACAATACCTAATTTATGAGTGTTAACGTGTTACTAGACGAATTTTCAGTATTAAAGCTATAAGATCAGAAAAACACCGGGGTAAATTCCTAAAATAAGCTTATTTTACGGTTTACGCACGCAGCGCAGAAATAGGACCAATTTAAAAAAATATATATAGAGAGAGGGTTTGTAGGTAATTAAGATCGCAATACTCATTAACCGGACTGTTTTAGAACGTTCTAGTAGCTTAAGTTTATGATCACTGTTGCATTAGTGTAGGTATGTAAAATATCTTTTACAAGTTCTGTGAACCCAGTCTTTATACTTCTTTTAGACTAATAAACACTATTTTCTTTCAGAGGCTGGGTTTCACCGTTAAAATTAGATAACTGATTAATACGCGAGAGATATTTTATTGTTTCGCGATAATTATCGAACCAATCAACTTCCAGAAATCGGTTTCGTTTCCATAGTAATTTTTAAAATGGCTATAGCTCATTGGTTCAATAACTATTGGAATCATATCTATTGTTCCAGAAACAGAGCAAAGCGCATTTTGATTAGGTAGAAAAAGATCTTCGGAAAATCCCAAGAACATCAACAACATAATTGTAGATATCCAACAATTGCTCCTGGCGTTTAACTCGTCACTTATATGTACTACAAACAAATAAATGAATAAATAGCTAATCTTAGACATTATCACAGATAAGATAAGAAAATATAAGATAAGAACGAGTACTTATTGAACGAGAGAAGGCGCCGATCAAAACATCACTGCGATTTTCACATCGGCTTTCTTTTCCTTCATTTTCTTTTTTGGCGCACTCGCCTATCCATCAGGCACCTACATGGGCGTTGCACAATCGCCCTCTTCTCCTCAGACGTCATTTATTCGATAAATTGACAGATGCGTGCGTTGCAACCTAATGCACTAGATGTTTTTTACGAGCAGCTAGCACTTGATAGATTTACCTTTGGGAGATCCGGGATTGCTTTATGTGGAGACGCACAAGTGAGGGGTCCATCAACAAAAGCTGGGCCCTTTTCTTGAGGTGAATCAAGGAAGTGGGCGAAGAGCGAAAAAAGTGGGCAACTTATTCGAGTGATTAGATGTTGAAGACCGTATTATTTTCACAGGGGCTCTGCTAAATGAGAGGATAATAACGAAAGCGAAGACTGAGCAGCGGGAAAACCATCCAAACTCGAGCCGGAATTATAAATTTATGAATTTGTGCCGCAGTGTTGTACCAGAGCGGTTCGTGCCGAGCCGCGTACTTCCCCCGATAGTTCGATCTAATGTTTGCCAAGCTAAGGGAAAAAATACCGGGGTAGTATTACAAGCGTTAGTTCGCCGGTTCGGTTGTTCGAAAGTAAGTATTTGCAAACACGCCCGACTCGCACACACACTCCGGTAATTACGAGATGGAAGTAAAAGTTTTTACCGAACGGAAAATCAATTTTCGCAGCGCAAACCTCGTTCCGCAAAATAAATTAAAACAGCCTCGTGTGCTGCGGTGCGGTCGCCTCCAGGATCGTTGCTCCTGGCAGGAGAAAACGCACTACCACTATAACTTCTTATTAACTAAAAATATTTGCCTATTTACGCAGAAGAATAAAAATGTCTTCTAGTATAAGTGTTAGCAATTTGAGTACGTACGCCTTTCGTCGTTTCAGTGCCAACATAAGTTGTTTGTCATGCAAATGTAAAAAAGTAACCCACTTTGCAAACGTATGAGTGGTGGAGCATTTGGAAGCCGACTAGCAGGCTCGCGATAAGCTTTTATGATTGATGCTATCAAACCAGCAACAAATTCAAATGTACCGCGCGATAGCAGCGCCAGCTATCTGCGGTAGGCGCGGCAGCGCGGGAAAAAAACATGGAAATCTCAAAGTGCGATATTTCATTATGTACACAATAAAGTGTACAAGTTACTTTTCCACATATTCCGCGGGAAATATGCAAAAATATCTCCCTTATCATCAGGATACCTGGAATACAAACAAGCATGCGAGCATAATGGACGCATACGAGTCAAGGGCACGCGATATTTGCTTCCCCTATTTCCCCCTTGGGCGTATTTACAAACTAACCCTTTATTCTAAACATTATAATGTCTCTGAACACACAAACATAGACACAAAAAGAACACAACATAATCCATCAGAAGTTGCACAAATTCATTATTTAGTTCTGTTTTTTTAAAATTATTTTCATTTAAATATGGCACATATGGAACGCGGATGCAAAAGAGCTTAATGCACGTACTGCAAACAGGAAGCGCTAATAAATATTGACTTTGCAAAATTGAGCGGCCGGGCCGTTTAAAAATGGGACGACAAATGCTACAATAATCCATATTGGACTGCATGTCCAGATAGAAAATCCTCCAATTTATCACTTAGGAGAGAAAGAGCGGTGCAAAAAGGCAAAATTCGCTAATATCCGACGCGGGCTGACTGTGCAACTTTTGAATTTATACCCGCCGTCGCAGCGCACCGCTATTGAAAAATAATCTAGAGCAAGTGTTGTGTGATAATTTCGAATTTATTCGATCTCGCTGCCACCGCTGGCCAGCTTATTCTGCTGCTCTTTTTGACATCTCCCCGGGACTTTTCATTATTAGTTTGTTATTAGATTTCAGGGTGGGCACGCCACTGATCAATAAATAAACTTTCATTCGGTGGCGGCAGTTTCCTCGAATGGCCGTTAAGGCAATTTATCTAATAAAATCCAGAGATGTCATCCTTTGATTCTAACTTGAAAAATTTACATCTTAATATTTATGTAGATACCTAATCCGTTTGGGTTTGTTTAAAATATGAATGATGAGTGTCCATTAAAAAATAAGTCAGTTTGCAAATGATGTTCTCAGATTTCTGACATTTGTGTTGGTAGATATAGAAAGTATTCTAGGGGAATTTGAGGTGAAGACGGCTGTACGTAATGTAGTTAGTTATCAACGAGATAAGTTGCTTAACTGTAAACGCAAGTAAAGAGATTTACAATGTCGAGCTAACATAAGAGAGCAACTAAAGAAATTCTTAATCATTTGCGAATGCTCTGTGTATTTTGGTAAGTTTTCGGAATTTTCAAAAGGAGAGTGAGCAATGTGATAGCGAATGTAAGAAGCTTAAGTTAAAGGCATTAAATGAGCGCCACAGAAATGAGTCGGGGATTGAACGAAGCGAGCTAGTTACTAACTACATTTAATAAAAAGTATTGCCATAAATGGAGAATCCTCCGTTACTATTTGCTCTCATCACCGGAAGCAGCACAAAGTGCTCTTCGCAGATCTCAGTATTTTACAAAATAATAATTGCAGTTACATATTCCTACCCAAGTTTTATTTTTACGAGAAAATAATTTGCCAACTTAAATCTGTCTACTTAAATATTTTTGCCCATGTACCTAACTGTAGTTAAAAGAATGTCATTAGAATGTGGTATTATATATTTTTTTTTACAAAATTGGGAGCGTTAAACGACATCATATAGTAAATTAATTTACCAAACAACCCTGCCTTGCAGAGGAAGTGATATATAGGACTTCAAATCCCATTATTTCCGGTGCAACCGGAAGTAAAATAACTTTACTGACAAATATACATCCACGATATCTATCTGATATAAATAAAATTAACGCAAATAAGAGTAGGTTAAATAAGCAAACAAGGCAACTACATACCCTAGAAATGCTAATGTGATGCGTTGTGACATCCTGCATCAACAATCCAAAACACAGCAAAGTAGCAAATCCAACACGGGGAGATTTGCATGTATCGCCCATCAGCATCGGCCATTTTTAAATCAAATAAATCAGCTTTAGTCGTCGCTCATTAAGTCCGTTGTGGATGTACACACAGGCTTCGAACAATCCTTTAATGCAGCCCGGATGAAAAAATACACTAATTAAATTGGCAATACGCCACATTGCTCTTAAGCCCGGAGAGTATGTATCAGATGATAGAGAATACTCATTAAACGTTAATTTTGTTTGCGTTACGATAAGCCTAGATTTAAAGGGGTGCGAGAGGCTGTAGCGTAGCCGGGGAGTTGAATTCCGGGTCTGGGGGCTATTCCATAGACCAGGATTGATTCTGGAGGATCAGGAATGATTCCCTTTGTCCGGGGTAATTCTGGAATGGTCCAGATCAATTTTGGGGCAATTCTAGGGCAATTGCGGGGTTCTAGGGCAATTGCGGGGGTTCTAGGGCAATTACAAGGTTCTAGGGCAATTACGAGGGTTCTAGGGCAATTACGAGGGTTCTAGGGCAATTACGAGGGTTCTAGGGCAATTACGAGGGTTCTAGGGCAATTACGAGGGTTCTAGGGCAATTACGAGGGTTCTATTGCATTTCCGGAGGTTCCCGGACTTCCGGATTGATTGAATGGTTCCGGAATGATTCCCCGGAATGATTCCGGGGGGTTGGTCGTAATACGAGGGGTTTTAGAGCGAGCATGTGGGAATCGCAGGAGGCCGCTTTGCCCCACCATTCGCTACTCTCTCATGTGACACGTGTGACATACGACCTGACCGTTTGATTTATAACTAAAATGCCCATTACAACAACAGCTGCAAACTCATTATATGACGAAAAACAATTTGGCGAAGGTTCTTTTGAGGCGGGAGAGCTTTGCAAGAGCTTTTGTAACGTGATTTCGCTTGACTAAACTTTTAACGCGAAACTAAATTACGGTTGCCGCTGTTCAAATCGGGAATTTTAGTAATTCGTTCAGTGTTAAATTTGATGAGGACCAAAACTATCTGGTGCGTATACATACTTGCTTTCTGAGTGTTTGTTGCGTCCTTGCCGAGCTGTCGTATATTATCGATATAATTTTTACCTGCGCCATTTAGGGGGCCTTTAATACCTCGTTACAACTTTATGGAAGACTCACCTGTAAACAGAAAGAATAAACACAATTAACTTGATTATAAACAAACTGTATTTTTAGAGAAGGGAGCATTATTAAGGCACATAAGAGCTTAGGGTAGAAAGAAAAATATTTGACAAGCATTTTCTGTGTTGGAGTTACGTGTTATCGACAAAGTTAGACACTCGTTAACTTAAATGGGTACATACAATGTTTTGTATTATTTTCTTTTTATTATTATCAACATCGCGCGACGTGTCGGGAGGTAAACTTAAATAAATGAAACCTAGCTAGGGCCATTAATTTATGTTGCAATTAACGCTGATGATGAAATATTTAAAACATCTCCCTGGCTTGACACAGAAGGAAAAACTAATTTCGCTTCCTACGTGCGAGTGAAAAAAGTTGCAACGAACTTTTTAATTCATTCATTCGCTAACTGCTTTCGAAATTTTTTTAAATTAATATTAATGGCCCGTAATAAGTTTACTGCGAGTGGGGATTTTTTCCCTATATACATTTAGGCACCCAAGAATACCCGTACGTACCGTGATATATTTTAGCTTACTCGGGTTTAGTGCTTCAAAGTTATGTATCTAAGTCAATGTATCTAACATATATCTAATATGTTATGTCAAATGTATGTAAGTGTGGCTTCATGGTTCATAAATCCCTTTCGTCCTTTCTTGCGCACATCCATATCCACTCGAAATCAAAGATATTATGCCCTAATCGTGATTAATGGCGGCAGGCTTTTACTAGATATATTTTTCAGGAAGTTGGGCAACATGTTTTTATCTGCGTCCCAAGTCCGTGCGGGCATCGGGCTTAGCAAAGGCTGTGGTCAATACAAGATCCCATCGCATCCTTTCATCAGTTTAAGGATGCGTTATGCTTATCAATCCCTTCGAAAGCCTCGATGTTGAAACTCTGCTCGTGTACTACTTTGGGACCGGAGTCTCATCACGCATTGAATATAGATCTACGGGGCTGTTATTCAAATTGCACCCGATTCGAAAATCGAGGACCTAAGGTCTACTCCCTTTCGAGTATACTCACTTCGTTATATATTTAAATTCTCTACCTATAGCTAGATCGGTATTTAGACCATTTGCCTAAAATTACCTATAGGTACTCTGAAACATTGCTAGTGTTTCTAATTTACATCGGTGTTGCACTAGAATTAGAATAAAATATAAATTTTTCTTGATACCTACATTAAGAAAACATAACGTTTGAAACAAAGGTATTATGTACTTTAACGTTAACCGTAAATTGACGTTTAAATACAGCGGAACGGGAAATGTAAGTTACTTGAAACGTTTGTAACTTTATAATGAAATATAAATAAATTTGATAATAATAATTAGTACGTTCATTTGAACCTTTAGAAAATTTCAATAAACTACTAAATGGTTGAGTTGATTTAATAATAATAATTTTATAATTGTGTCTTTCAGGACATTATGTACTCAAAACCATGGGGTTTTAATATTCATTAATTTTTATTTCAACAATTGTACATGTTTATGAGCCTCTTCTGGAAATTTGTATGTTAAGCACCAAAATAAAAAGAAAATTTGCAATTGCAATTTTTGAATTTCATCACAGTCAAATTAAATTATCTAGTTATAGATATAGTATGTAGTTTTAAAAGTGTATTTCTAGAATTCTATTTCATTTGTAAATCTTGTAATTAAAAAAAATTTAAGTAAACCCCTGAAGAAGTGACCTAGGTCGCAAAACACGTTGGGTAAAATAAACGTAATGTTTTGAAAAAAAACAGCATTCTTTCGGTAACGGACTTAAAGTTTCCAAGAAAACATTCTTTTGCATCCAAGAATCACATATTGAAGATTTATTTAGAGTTTGTTTAAAAAGTCAACAATTTTTGTTCGTTCAGAATTATTACTTTGAATACAATAAAATCTATTTTCCGTATTATTGTGTATAACATCTGGTTAGTTTGGGAAAATATTTCTTATATATGTCTATACATATTTACACCCGTTAGGCCGGATATTAAACAATATAATAAACGGCTCTAATAAAAAAAGTGTTAGTAAATTTTTGAAGAGTATCAAGACTGTTAGAACGAATAATGCGGTAAAATATAAAAACTAAACTCACGGGAACGAATAAACAAGGTTTCACTGTACTCGATTGACTTGAATATTCTAAGTTTGTCTGAATGTTATAATAATTTTGGCAAACGTATGACCCGTAAGTATTGTTATGTTTGCCATAAGACAATCATTTTTCTCCCTGTATGTTTCTTGGACATTTGTGTCTTGTAATACATATTGTGTCTTGTAATACACATAGTGTCTTGTAATACACATAGTGTCTTGTAATACACATAGTGTCTTGTAATACACATTTAAATCGCGCGTCAGATTTTCGTTTTGTAATTGTATAGTATCTAAATTCCGCCGACATGTAGATGGGAAGTGTTACATATAGCAATTTCATTTAAGGATAACGCAGCCGACAGCCGGCGAGAGTATCCGAGCGCAGAGGGATGAAGGGGCGAGGTGCGGATCAATACACCAAGAGGCCTACCCGGGTTATATGATACTTTTAATAGGATTAGCAAAATTACAGAGCATCCGCAGAGAAAACGTTTAATTTTGAAAATATGAGTCGGGTTAAATAAGTATTTTCCATCGTTCCCTGCCAAGTCCTCGTATGCACCCTTTTTTATTAAATGCCTAACTTGGAGCACTGAAAATGAAACGCCAGCAGACTTGTGCACATGAGGAGTTAGCGCGATGTGACAGCTTTGGCTGGATGCGGTTTTCTGCTTTTATTTTGGGAATAACTCCCGCTGTAGCGAACAACGAGCAAAACGGAAAAAAGGTTGGCGTTTGGTTGTGTTGTTTGGAATGCCCGCGGGCTTGGGGCCACGTGCCGGCGGGGAGAAAACACGTGTAAAGGCACGTGGTGTAAACATGGACCAATTGATTTTTATTTTTGTGCCTGGCTCTACGTTTACGGGTATAAATATGCCGTTGGGCCTATTGGGAAATCAGTTATATCGAAGACGAGTCCATGAAAATCTGCGGCAATGCTTTGTCTGGCCGGCTAATTACATGAAAAGACCGGGGAACCACCTTTGCTTGGATTAATTCGTAACGTCGAAAAAACTAATTACGTCCATTATTCTGATGGCCATTTAATTTGTAATCCTTTAGTGTGGGATCTAGAGCGGCAAATTAAAGCCAGCAAGGGTTGCCTTCGTAGACACGACTTTTTTTTATCGGAAACGAAAAAGCTTATGCAAATTAAGGTTGATTAATTAGGCTATGGTGGATATGTGATAGGAGTGCTATGAAAAATGGAAAGTTTGACTCGAGCGACGCAAAATTGAAATTAATGGGAATTAAAAATGAAATTTAAGTTAAAACAGGGAGTTAATGGGGCTAATGGTTGTTTTAATACGGCTTGGCGACAGCTCTAAGTAACGGCACGACGCGCGACGATGGTTATGATCAATAAAATCAGACTAAACGAAAAAAAGTATTACATTTATATTAATGATATCCCCAATAGTACAGGGTTTTTTTCTTGTGGTGATGTATAGATGTGACGTGGGTCCAAACCACTCAGCGTGATGACAAAATTCAGCTTTTGATGTCTCCTCCCCTACACGCAGCAACCCTTATATTATATGAAGAGCAATGGTAAACATTCCACCCACCGCAAAGCGAAATCACCCTGCTCATATGGCCGCGGAGGGCGAAATATTGCTCGATTGTTGGAAAACGCTCATAAATCTGAACGCGTGGGAACTATCAATACCAGGAAACGAAAATGATACTCGTTGGGGTGACGAAAGCTGGGCCCTAGTTAATCTGCATATCAAAACATTCATTTTTGACCCGAGTCAAAGCCTTCCTGTCATCCCCGTTCAAAGGGCCAAATATAATGCAACATTTTTTTCGAAGGGTTCACTCGATTGGCCCAGCTACCAGCGTCATTCTTATGGGTCCATTATTAGAATGTTTGTTGTCAGATTATTAAAATATTCTGTTAGAAAGGGAGTAATGGTTTCTTACTATAACTATGAAATGGGCATATAATTTTCCTCCGAGGGTATAGATAAAAAAGAGAACAAACAAAAGAGGTATAGTTTTGCCCCTTGTGTTAGAAAATTCAATTATAACACTGGGCAACACAAAAAATATAATCTAAGATCTTTTAACTGACTTAGGACAATTTTGATGTCATGAATCCAAATATTTAAGCTAGCTCTAGATCAGGTCAACTTTCTAAACTATAGCCACATCTTGATTTTTTACATTTTTGTGTACAGTGACGGGTATTTTCCCTTTCATCGGATGCTTTATTATTTTAGATTCCAGGAAATAATGTATTTTGGTGCTAAATATTCTAGTCAAAAAACCTGACGTGACCAAGAAAAACGGATGCCATTTTCGGACTCAACGGTTCCAACTTATTATAAATCAGTTAAAAACCCTACACTATTTTTAAAAAAAATTAATGTTTATTGTCCTTTGTAATGAGCAGTGTTTTATTATTTCGCAAGGCTGAGGCACTCAGAGAAGTTAGGTAGAGCCTGGAGGGCAGGGCAAGTTTGCTCGCCGCAACCACAGACATAACTCCAGGTGTTCCCTCTGTTTGAACTCGTATCACCTTCACGACCTTTCTATATAGTTGCCAAACAAGGGCCCCGTTTTAGGAAGGACACGTTTCCGCGCTAAACGCACCCTTTTAACACTCCCGCAACAATTCAAAATCGATAGTTGGCACTCTCTGTGCCGGCCTGGCCTCTTCTGCAAAGTGTTCCCCGGTAGGGTTACATTATGCGCACCGGCAACTGGTAATTAGCTATCGACTGCTGCGAAATAATGCCCACACAGAGAAAGCATTGACTGTTATTAACGTTCCAGGTAATGGATAGATTACATCCTTCATGTGTCAATTACCCATTTGCGATATGCACTGAAAGCGATCGCTATAATAAGAGTTATCCGCACTATTGCTATATTAGTTCGATTGTTAGGATCTACAACAACAACAACAGGTTTCCGTCGTTAATGACAAACAAGCACAAATTGTTATTTATACGGAAAATGCTTGTTTTCTGAAGGGTTGTTTTTGAGCCTCCACGAGGAAGCAAAAGGTTTGAATTGTTTCTAAAGTGAATTTTAACTGTTGCTATCCTTAGAGTTTTACATAACAAAATTATACATTAGATAAGGCGCTGATTAGATTAACCACAATTAACAATTTAAATTTAAAATATAGGTAATGCAATGAGGACAAAAGGAATAAGGTTGCGGGCTGAAATTCATAATTCAGATACAATTTGTTCTGCCCGAACCATTCCATTTCGATTTAGAATTCTTGCACACATAAATCCCACAAAGATTGGGATTGTAATGTAGCTTGTTCGCAGTAATCGTCTGTGCAGGCTAAATTATTCTTATAATAGGTTTTCTGTTTAAGTATGTAAATTTGCCTCGAGTGCTCTGTGCCAGATTAAAATTGGAAATTTCGAAAGAGTACTAACTAAGTATTTGAATTTATTATACGCACTTACATATTATCAACTTTTCCAAAAAAGAACCATTTTTTTGTAAATTCAAACATCTAGTAGTAATACAGCGGCATACTAATGAACTTTTCGAAGATCGTACAAACAAATCAATAAAACATACCTCCATGCGTTATATGCGGAAACGACACCTACCTGAAGTTCCTGTAAGTATTAGGAAATGGCAAGAAAAAAGTGAGGATATCACGATGTACAATTTGTCTCGCCTTGAATACTTAATTTGCATTTACATTGGACTGTCTGTAAAGTTATTTACCCTACCCCGCAAGTTACAATTTGTAATTTTATTCCTTTTGGTTTTTTTATCCTCGTCGCCGCTCCATTGTTCGTCTGCAGCGCTCTCAAATTCAATTACAACAAATAACCCCTTCACACACGCACACACATATTCATAGGGCGAGCAAGTTTCTGCAACAATGGCGCTCGCTGGAGGCCCCAGCTCGTTATTAAACCAAGGCCCCGCGAACAAAATCTAGGAAATTGGCTTAAACTCCACACAAAACAGAGTAATTACACGCGGCGAGAAAGTAAGTAAATGTTTTACATAGTAGAGGGCGATTAAAAGGAGAATACTTCTAAAAGCACAATAACAATCCCCGCAGTACAGTCGCAAAGTGTTACTTTTTGTTAATTTCCCTTCAAACCTATCCACTCGCTATTTACCCATTCAAAAAGGGTTGAAAGAGTGAGTAGATATCGTTTTGTCTGCATTGTTGGAGCTCGTAAATAACTAAATTGCGAATCTTGAATTGCTTAGTAGGATTGAATCCTCCTTTTTCCGCCTCTCGCTTCCTCGCACACATTCTCCGTCTACTCCTCTCGTTCTCGCTCGCATGCACGCATACACTCAGAAGCACCCACAACTCTCACTATATTTCTCTCACGCTCATTCTTTCTCTCGCTCTCTATCTTTCTCTCGCTCTCTATCTTTCTCTCGCTCTCTATCTTTCTCTCGCTCTCTGTCTCTCGCTCTCTATCTGTCTTTCGCTCTCTATCTGTCTCTCGCTCTCCATCTTTCTCCCGCAAATTCGCAATCCGTCCTCACGGCTTGTTCGCACTAATTAACTTAAAAATTCACTACTTTGTTCCATGTATAACGGAATGTTTGAGCTACTTCCGCAGTTGCGACGTTCCCCACGTCTGCACGGAGGCCTGTCAACCTGGGGGGTGATGCCCCCTTGAAACTTATGATCTCAATAACTGCCGAAGTTGGCGCTAAATTAACAAGTTTAAGCGCCATCCTATTGTTTTTCCTGTCGATGATGGAATTCCGTCTTAATTAATGGCTTCGGTAGTTAGGGAAATATTTAATTGGGCCGAAATGTTCATTTTTAAACGAAATTAAAAATGATTGAATAGCCAAAGAATGAAAATAAACCTCTGGTTGTGAAATGAGTGAATTTGAAGCAAGATACTTTAAAAAGAAAATGTACCTTCAATTGTATTTAATGCATTTTGAGTATGTACACAATACGCCATATTCTCTAAAATAGTAAAAATCCCTACCTTGAATGAACTACATATAGTAGTGTATTATAATCCAGTTCGAACAAGCACGCAAATTTATTCAAAAACTTCCCCCTACAGGATTAACCCGAAGCATCTTTATTGTGTAAGGAGAAACAAGTGACTAATAATTCAAACACCTATACAAAACAAAAACAACCATATTAGAGTTCATCGAGAATAATAGAGATAAAAGTATCTCCCGCATACAGCGAGCGTTTTGAAGGCTTGTCGGCTTTCTGTTTATTCAGTAAATGTTTTAAGCAAAAGGCAGAGCGAAACAACTTCCTGCTTCCTTCCAAAGTTCCGTTCTCATTGTTTTATTTAAAAGAATTTATCTAGCAGTTGCTCCGCTTGCGGAATTGGCGTAGATAAGTGCTAACCTTAGTTACATCGCAGCTAGTAGCATGTATCTCGTTCCTCCCTTTTCGAGGCTGAGCCAAGGCTGAATGGGCTGAGGGCCCGCCCCAACCGTACCGAACGTCACATTATGCACCAGGGAATAGAAATTAATTTCCTTGTTATTTAGCCTTGCGAGTTTTATTTATTTTACGAGTTCGTATAGAGATGCGCCCTAAACGACCCAGAGCGCCTGTAAACATCGGGGGAGAATCAAGTTCCTCCTCTCAAAGAGGCTCGCACTGTTTACGACAGACTCCGCCAGTAGATGTGTCTACATCATATGTAATAATAATAAAATTGCCTCCACTAATGCGGTTTTGAGCGATTTACGTTTTCTTCATCGCCGTCAAAATGCAAATTTCTCCGATGTTTCGATTTCTCGTAAAGTCTATAAAACTTGAAGTCAGATTGAAGAGACGTTGTTCCAGAAACCCCACGCTTATTTATATTTTCCCTTGGTGGTTACGCATCATCAACAATGCAGTTCAAGCGAAGCAATGACAACAAAGCACTAGTAGTTAATTAGGTTTAAACGAAGAAAATAAACCCGAACCATATTTCAGCAATTTAAATCCAGCGTAGAAAGCTCTATATCAGAGAGCTGAGCTGGAATAGTTGACTGAAATTTACTGTCCTTCGTTCGAATGAATGTGTGACAAGTATTACGTCAGCCATAAATTCGCATTATGTCACATTCCTGCAGTTTTAACGCGGAAATATACACAAGAATGAAATAATGCTTTTGGTCTAAATTCGCACATTTTACCGGCAAAGAGCCGCGATACTGCGGCTGGTATCTGGCGAATTAAAAATAAAATATTATGTGCTACATAACTATATTTTGACGGGCCTTTTATCATTTAGTTTGCTATGAACAATTGCACATGTTTTGATATTTGCTCCTAGAGTTTACAATCCACAAATCTAAAAGCTTCTCAGAGCAGCAAAACTAATTTCAATAATAAGGGGTTTGCGAAACTACTCGAGCTTCCAGGATGATAAATCTCATCAATATGCTCCAGTTCCCGTAGAGCCAATTCGATTGCCCCGTAAGAGGACGTTTGCTAAGGCTAGCAATTTAATACCGATATAATATCGCTCTAATAACACATCAGCGCATTCATAATACATGCATTTACTTAGTCACTTACTCACAATGCATACGTTTATTCGCTATATTAAAAGAAACAATCCGTTTGTTATTCTTCTGCATAACAAAAAAGGTTCAGCAAAAATTTATCTTCGCATAAGACTTTTACATATTTCTTCCATAAAAATAAAATAAAGGAGAATACATATGCACGGAAGATAACTCCCTTGCCTTCTTTTTTTGTAAAAGCTTTATTATATCTTTTATTTAACTACGGCAGGCAGTCTTACGCCAAGTCGATTCTTTGAATTCATTCCTTTGGTCCTCCAAGAAGAATAGAAAAATCTGATGCGAGAAAGCTCTAGGAGGGTAAATACTCCAGCACAATATTATTTGAATCTTGCAAAATTGTACCTTAACGCAACAGAGAAAATATCTTTCAAGGCAAAGGCCCTCTGTAAACTGTTTGCTTTTCAATGTGGGACAGAAATGTATATGAATATTTCGTAGAAGTTCTCTACAGAAAATTTTACAGGAATTATCAAATCGATCGTTACATGTAGATGGGTTCACCTACATAAATTAAAAAGTGTTTTTTGTAGTTATACAAAAAAAGCTAAATTTCTGAATCCTTGTTTGCGTATTATTCCCCCTCCAGGGCATACAAATCGATACATCAAAGATGCATTAGCATTAGCTCGGAAGGAATTTGTCGCTTCTCTGCCGCTGACTTTTTGCCACTTCTCTGCCCCGACTTTCCACATACATAAATTCCGTACAACAACCGCTGATATGGTACAACTTGCAGGGATGCCATTAACTCATATTTTCGGAGAGAGAGAGAGAGCGGGACCCTTTTCCCTGCGCGTCACATAAAATCCAAACACTTTAGGAACTAGAATAATTTATCCGCAAAAAGGACGACTGACATCCTGCGAATTTATTTTGACGTTTATATGTAGTCTAGTGCTGTAAAACTACAGTCTGCATACGCTCCTGCGCGTCATCCCTTTTTGCAGTTGTTTTTCCAGCCCTCTAACAGCCTCCTGACGTTATAAATCCCGCTAGGCAGTTTGTCTGCGTGTATTGTTAACCGACGACGTTCCTCCGACGAAAAATCCTTTGAAATTCAAATATTTTCATCTGCGGGCCAACATTGAGATTAAGGCACTCGAAAAATCATGAATATCTGTGTAATCCTCGGATGACATGCAATTTGTGTATTATAGTTTGCTTTGGTTTAATTCATATTTATTCAATTCTGGCGCAAGAAGGCGAAAGCTTTTCTACATGGATAAAACAATTAAATATCATTTTATACATCGCAGCGAAATTGTAAAAATTATCATAGCGGTAAGGTGTATCTATATATGGTATATAAAATTGCAATCCACTGACTGACTGACTGATTAATAATGACGATATCTTAAAAATGGTTCAACTGATTGTCTTCAAATTTGCAGTATACATTCTTTTTATAATGTAAGGGCTCGCTAAGAAACGATTTTTTTTTAAATTTGTCCGTTAAGGGATTCAAATTGCGTTTTTACTGATACTGTTCAAAGTTGTAAGCCGCCATTGTATGATGTATTGGACCAGGCAGTTGCGCCCTCTAGCGAAGTGTCAAACGAATATACCTTAAAATTCGTGTATGCTCAAATAAAAGAATAAAAATGGCTTTTTAACGGGGATATAGGAGCAGGATACAATTGTTGAGTTAAGCTATTGAGCTTAAGAAATGTTAGTGCATACTTGCTCAATTGAATACAGCTCTATCTCGATGGTGACCGTTCAAATTCACCACGTTTCAGGTAAAAGGGATATCGCTGTTTGATACTGTTTTGGTATAATCCAAACGAATTTGTGTATCAATCCATAACAAACAATGAAATTAGGATATACCACTACAGTCCAGACCTAAGCCCCATAGGCCACACAGTCGGAATGGCATGAAAGCTAACCGCAGCGTCCAAAAACACAAATATTAGCTGGAATCGTTTTCGAGTGATACTAATTACGTTGATTTATCGGACAATTTGAAAGGTGATACCAAGAAAAAAGGAAAAGAACAAGGGTTGTTTCGCCAAGATCATGAATCGGCTCGCAATCAATGGTTCAATTAGGGTAATTGGACTGTGAATTACTTTCTCGTTTTTGCTAACTTGTTTTGGTTTATTGCATAACCATTTTTAATATTTAAAATTCGCGCAGAGTCGAACGAAACTTAATAACTTGTAGGGGAACAAAAGGCAATTAAAATAACATTAAAATTAAGATTTATACTCAAATTCTTAATAAAAAAAATGCGTGTATTTGTTCGAAACGTACGAGTGTGCGAGGGCGTGCGCCGAAAACTAGGTCAAGCTGGCCGTTAAAGACCAACATGAACTCTTCTACATTATGAATCGTTTCCCTGTGCATAGATATTGAATATTAAATAATAAAGGGTATTTCTTTTCGTCCTTTTAGGGCACAAAAGCTTTCGTGAGGGTTCACTAACACCGTTTTATTATAGCCACCTCGTCAGGGTTGTTACGTTTTATGAAAGCGTTCGTCAAAATTATATAAAAGTAATAGGAGTATTTTTTATTGTGTTACGCGCGAAGCTTTTAATTCCACTTGTTTTATCGCCCTTTATGGGGAGAACGACAAATAAGTGCCCTGTAAGCGTTTAGTGCTACCTTGGATATCAAGAAGGAGGGTAGTGTTTCATTTATTAGTTACTAAAAACACTTTCTGTTAACTCATTCGTAAATCTCAAAATTGATTGCTTTTTAATTTTTACTTAAGATTTATTTCGAACTGTACTCGGCTTCATTTGTATTATTTCACTAGCGGTAAGTTTTAGAATGCAAACCGTAGTTGTACCGACTAATTAAATCATTTCCGCCCCACGCCTTACCTTTGCATTGATTCATCTCTCATGCGACATTTCGACGACAAATTTCATTTGCACTGCCCCACACCTTCATGATTTAGCGACGCGATTGTGATCGTTACAAGTTGAACATAAAGCAAAACATTCGGTCACAAGTTTGTCTGCGACAAGCCGAGATTGAGCGCGTGACATCTTGATTTGGTTTTAGGGAACCGTCGGAGGAAAAGTGCACGCAAGGCGCCGTATCTCGCTGTAGCTACATTTGCGTTTCGTTTCTTTATTGTACACAATAAAATGTCTTTGAACCCGCTGGCAAGCCGCATCGATTTTCCATTTTTCCCCACATTTGGCCATGATACAGTCGAACCTCGTGGGGCGATGAAATTCAAATTCCAATGAATTTGCCAATAAAGCGAGGGAAAGTGAGAAAAAAAACTGATATGCCCATATATCCCCAATTACCTCGTAATTGATCAAATGATGTTGTTTTTGCGATTTTAAATCTGGAATTAAATTAGCCGGCCAAAAAGCGGAACAATGCAGGAGCGTTCGATTGCAGCAATTAATCGCAATTAAACTGTTTTTAGATTAATTATCCTCAATAATTGATGTAGCTACTATATAGTTAACTTTTGCTGCTGCCTGTAGCAACAGATAACTCCGTGCGGGAGTCAGTCATGCACGATGGGAAAATAAAGCAAATCGAGATTGCATTACACCTACATTTCCTGCTGGACTTTTTCCCTGTTGAAAAATAAAATGAAGCAGCGCAGTGCCTATTGCGGCCAAGCCATAAAATATGACTCAGCTAAGACCGCTCGCCCATGGAGGAAAAATGTGAATAACTCGTTCATTAACGGCGGTTAATGTGGACGGTCTGCTAGGTGCTTTGCGAATGAAACTGCTGCGGCTTGTGCAACCAATGTAAACTGGAAAAATCATGCGACTTTTAGATACGGTATCATTGTACATAATATGATCACAAAAAGGATGGCGTTTCCTAACCAACTAAGGATTAAAGTGGTATATATATACAGGGTGGAGAAAAAGTCCCGGAACCCCAAAATAACTTCTGAATGGTTTGAAATAGAGAATTAAAACTTACAGGGTTACAATGGTGTCAAACAATCTACCAGATGACACTAAAAACATCAATTTTCCTGTCCCCTGTGGGCGTGGGGAAGGGGGGGGGCGACATAATTTTAAATGTAATGAGGGGTCATGTGAGGGTTCATTTGAAAGGTTTTTTCGAGACGAAAACAACGCGATATCGCCGAGGTCTCTACGACTTCTTTTCGCAGAGTTATGGTCCTTTAAATA
>JAWQRP010001525.1:0-18759 GCA_033557875.1 Quadriops clusia | reverse complement strand
GGCGTAATTTTCTTTGACGTGACTTTGCCTACGAATTCTGGGATGCTACGAAAACAACGAAAAAGGGTTCCTACCAAATACTAGACGATCACAGGTAATTTTGGCCAAATAGAGTTTCGGGTTGATTGGAATCTCCCGCCTTTTTCCTTTTTTGGATCCTAGCTTTTCAGCCTAAGCCCCCCCTCATCCGTCACAATATATAACATTAAACCTCCTTGGTTCTGACGGATTCATTAGAACACGCATCCATTGAAGCCATAGCCTTTTGCCCGGCTGTACCAGCCGGTTGTAAGCCTGACTTAAGCCAAAGCCGGCTTACATTTAAGGCGATACGGTAACCTATACGGTCCTATTTTACAAGAATTTTTTAATGAATTTTTAAAAAATGTTTAATTTAAAATATAATTTATGTATATAAATCAGATGTTTCTCCAAATTTACAAAGTTGCAAACTATTAATGATAAAAAATATTGTTAATTAAATGGAATAATTTAGAATGGACCAAATGTCTGTACTCTCTTTTATCAATTAAAAAAATATATTTAAACTTTAGGATGACTCCTTTTTTTACGGGGAGCATCAGATATCCTTGCCATTGTAAGAAGAATAAGAAGGATTTATACTTTTAGTTACAACATCATAAATTTACCTTTCTTTATATACGGTTCGTGCTAAGGTTGGGAAAAGAAAGTAGATTTATGACAGTTAAAGATCGACGTCAGTGACATTTGATAGACCATAACCTAAAATCATTCGTTCTTTTCTTCTTCTTTTGTGCATATTTTTCTAAATCTGACACATGTCAATTTATCTACCATCTGGTGTTAGTTGTATCTGGTAGAGTAAATTTATGTTATTAGTATCTTTTTCTACTTTTCCACAGTTGCAAGTTGCTCCCCGAGGGAAAATTTCTCGTCAGTGAAATAAAATAAATAATTATTGAAATGTAAAGTTCCCCAGGTCAAGATGATATATGATGAATTAGTAGAAATAAAAATTCTAAGTACTTTCTTGTCAATTTTTAATTTTCCGCAAGGCGACCGGTTTCGCCACTAATTCGTGGTTTCTTCAGGCCAGTATTTACCTCTTGTCATTTTTACTGACTACTGACTACAAAGGCCTGAAGAAGCCACGAATTAGTGGCAAAACCGGTCGCCTTGCGAAAAATTAAAAATTGTCAAGAAAGTACTTAGAATTTTTATTTCTACTAATTCATTAATGTTAACGTCCTGAAGTACAGAGACTGGAGGGGAGAAACACGGCGGCTGCCGGACTGGCGCGGGAGGCTGTAGGAGCAGGCTACACGCGACAGACAACCGAGAGCCGTCGCCAAAGCCATTTCGATTTACAAACGATATTATTGTTCCACAAGAATACTAATTTATTTAATAAAGAATTTGAAGGTTGTCATTATTAAATAATTATTAATAAACTATGGTTTCTTGGGGGCTGACATTTCGTGTAGGAGCATAATCTTTATACAATTTCGTTATAGTAATAACAAATTTCATATACCTCTTGTATGAGAAAACCCCATTGCCCAACCGGAAGTGATCTTTTTTTATTTTAATAAATATGCATACATATGTGTATATAATATCAAATTTATTCAAAAATAATCATGAATCCTCGGGCGAATCTGTCTTATTTTGTCAAGTACATCTTAGAAATATAGAAGAAAGTCGAGTGAATACCACTCCATATATTTGAGGAGCTGACATTCAAAATGTTCTTTGTCCAAAAAATTGGGTTAACAGCACCTTCTTAAACTTCAGGAACAAATACGTCATTTTGTTGTCATAAAGTCTTTTCCAACAACACAAATTGATAGTTCTAGAATCGTTTAATGTACTGCACAGGGTCGGCCCATTCTAAAATTTTCATCGCCATACGGTAATTCTATACACGTGAATGTTTGATCCTTAGCCGACCCTGTACATGTTTCTTGAACTATCCACTCGTGTTGTTGGAAAGAACCTATAATTACATAATTTTGTACCATTTAAACAGCGCAAAGAAAAGTCCTGTTTTCATTAAAAGAATCAGTTATTTACTTCATTTTTTGCTCATATCTCCAAACTTCATTTTTGGACTAAGTACGTTTTGAATGTCAGCTCCTTATTTATTATGAGAGCGACAACGACTTTAGGTTATTTTTGTCATAGGAATTAATTATCAATTTCAGTTATAGCGTGAATGAGATACATAAGGTTCTTTCTAACAGCACGGGTTGATAGTTTGAGAACCGGTTAATGTACTGTACAGGGTCGGCTAAGGATCAAAATACAGTGAAACCTGCGAAAGACAGAACGTCACGAGACCGACATAAAATTCCGTCTCTGGCAGGTTTTCCTTTACAAACAGGTTTTATTACAATTTACAAAAAAATTAAATGGTGTATACACTTAATGTATAATATAACTAATATGAGAATTATTTTATGAAACTAACAAATAAATAAAAATTTAATGCCAAAATCAACAATTATTCTAATATGTACTTATTTTACTCATTTTGTTACACGCACGTATTTAGTCTTTGAAGATTCAACAACCACTGACTAAATATTGAGCGATGGATTATTACTCTTCTTGTATTCTTAAAAATACATTCTAAAACGGGATTGTTTGGTGTATTCCTCGATAGAAGTTTTTTTTAAAGTCCGACCGAATCATTGCATTTTATATGTTTGTGCGATATTGCGCTGTTTTTGCGTGTTTTCATAAATGTACGTACAAAGAGAGAAAAATAACAAAATAGGGTCTCTAGTCTCGACTGACTGCAACCGCAGATATCGACGCTTCCGCGCTCCACAGGTTAGAACATACAGAAGTGTATAGGGACGGGACTGAAAATGTTCTTTCCGTCCGCGTTTTGCAGGTTCCGTCCTGCACAGAGCTATTTACATTAAGAATTAATTGAAGGGACCGATTTTTTCTAATAATTTCGTCTACCATAGGATTCCGTCTTATTAGGATTACGCCGTTCGCAAGTTTCACTGTATAAGAACCCAGACATTCATGTGTACAGAATTACCGTATGGCGACGAAAATTTTTGAATTGGCCGACCCTGTGCGGTACATTAAATAGTTTTCGAACTATCAACTCGTATTGTTGGAAAAAACCTATAACCAACATTCTTTAGACCGCTCAACTCTCACGAAACAAACTACATGCACATGTGGTTGCCTATACCTTAGGGTCGTCTATTTTATTCCTTGGGTGGTTTTACGTACAATTTTTAAACGATACATATAATAATAAAATTGGATATAAAAATTTCCATGACATGATATCATCCCAAATATTAATAAAAATAGCATTACGGACTTGTTTATCATGGCTAATTTCGGGAAAATCGGCGGTACCAATTGCTTCATTAGACCAATCAAATGGCGAGCTTATCTTGCCTTATTTTACTCCACACATCACGTATGTATCTTGAGCAGTGTAATTTCTGTTCGTGTTGGTTTTCCTATAATCCGAACGTTGCCGAAGTGTTGTAATTTACGATTAGTCTTCTATAGTAACAAAGGAACCACTACACAAAATGAAAATTCCACTGCTGTCAACTGTCATTTTTTTGTCATTCCATATGATGAACGTCACTAAATGTGTAAAAATTTTTAATTATTAATGATTGGTGATAAAAGTATACATTTTCGAGTTAAGTGCAATGTTCTAGAGTGAAACACTAATTTTACAATTAGGTAACCGCGCACGCGACCCATACCAATTCAATGTGCGGTTTCTTACATTGCATCCAAAATGAAAAAGTTATTTTCTAAAATCGAGACCAAGATTGATAACACGGCTAAAGAAACAAATAATTACGTTGGAAAACAATTTACAGTAGGTAGATATACAGTTAGTGTGGAGGACATTTTAGCAGAAGGTGAGTTGTAGATAGAAATGAATTCACAGCATATCAATTTATATGTTCCATTTCTGCAGGAGGATTTGCTATTGTCTATCTAGTAAAGGGGAACAATGGTACTAGATATGCACTTAAGAGAATGTATGTCAACAACGAGCAAGACCTCAACGTAGCAAAACGTGAAATACAAATTGCGGTAAGTAATTTTATTGTTCACATAAAATTGATTTTTTGATTTTATTGCTAAAATACCTGTTTTGTTAGCAATATTTAATTCATTGTTTACTTTAATTTTAAATTATTATATATCTTAAATTCAGACATCTATAGGGATGAAAAAAATAACGCAGAACTGTTTCAAGTCTTTATAGTTTTAAAATAAAACGAGAAGAGGGTTGTCTGTTTAATAAAGGCCAAATTTTCACTGCTCAGATATCACTTTTCGGCCTACAATTTTTCTTGGGTCAAAAAGTGCACATCAGAGTATTGTGAAATCGGCCTGAAATGAAAGTATGGAACAATTTGTATTTGTTTTTAAAAGTTAATATTAAAAGGTGTAAATTATTAATTCTTTATTTAAAAAACATTATCAAATGGCAATATAAGTATGTAATTTTTTATTCAGTAGGTTATTTTCAATAGAAACTCTACTAAAATGTTATGTTTAATAAAATGTTTAATGTCCAGTTGTATAAACGAAACTTAAGTTCTAGTCGGGACTTAAACGCAGAAGTCCGTCATACACGAGCTAAGTATTGCATAGAACTTTAGTGGGCACTATGGAAATAGGATAGCCATTTGGCTCATGTAAGATGGATTTTTGGATATACTGATATACTGATTGTCATATACATTACTTATTTGCCTGTATTAACAAATAGAATTTGTTATTTGATGTTTACCTATCTGATGAAACAGATCTAAAAGATACTTTGAAATAAATTTTCAACTATCAGATATTTGTGATGTTGTTACAAACTGTTTCAGAGCAATTTAAGTGGACATAAGAACATCATAGGTTATGTAGACTCCAGCCTCACTGCAACTGGTGGAGGTGTATATGAAGTTTTACTTTTAATGCCCTTTTGCCAAAACAACGTCCTCGGACTTATGAAATCACGTGGTAAAGCCAATTTTACTGAACAAGAAGTACTAACTATATTTTGCGATACATGTGAGGCGGTATCACGTCTTCATCACTGCCAAACCCCAATTATACATAGAGATCTTAAGGTAAGTTATTGTATTTTTAAGTCTCAAAGAATATTTTTTTATCAAAAATTATATCAGGAAGATTTATCTAATTTTATTTACAAAAAACCTACATATCAAAAATAAAAATGGAACATGAATATTTTTTAATTTAGCTTAGTAATTTTGTATCTTTTAATCTTGTGTTATACCAACTGCCGGACCAGAAAGTGAATCGTTTTTAAAAAAATTTCAATGAAATATATACCTAATCAAAATAAAAGGAAAAGTGGATTATTTTAAACCGAAAAACCCTTGACTCGTAATATCAACTTTACAAGAAAACTGCGGAATGAAGAAAAAATTTGATTAACATCCATTTTTGTTTATCATCGACTCACATCACATATTGAAAATATTACTTATGTATACAAAGTCCTATTAAAATTAAAGAGAGAGAAACCAATATTGTTATTATTATATTTGGAATTATTATTCGATTTTTAAACATTTACTTGAACATGCATAAGGTAAAATAATTATTGTTTTAGCATTTCTTATTTTACTTGAAAACCTGTGTTATACCCTAAATAAGCAACGTAACAAAAAATACAAAAATCAAAGTTGCAATATTTTTCTTTGACAGAACAAAGATGATTTTAGATGCAAAGTTTTATAAATTGAAGATGTAAAAATGATTAAAAAATCAGGTGTGGAAAAAAGAAAATGCAAACAGCAGTATGAAAATATTTATTTAATTCTAATGTCTTATTAAACAAGCTACTTTCCTTTTAGAATGAAAAGGCCTTGTCTGTCTGATAATATATCTGGATCAAATAATGACATTATAATACCTATGAAAAAGAAACCTCTTGTTTTGCAATTAAATTTACACGTTGCTAATAAAGGGTGCAAAAAGAAATCTAAGAATAGGGATCCACAAGGTGAATTACCTATTTCTTCTCTATGACATAAGTTACTATTTAAGTTTGTTATCACTTATTATACTGATTAATTTTCATGGAAAATCCCAAAATAATATTCTTAAATATCTGATTGAAAGCTTCAATAATTAAATACTGTTTCCGAGTTGCATGTTGAGAGGATGTAACTATAAATATAATAATTACTTTTAATTTGAATGGGCACCTTGTTTTCATACGTAATTATGCAGATATGAGTGAGAGGAAATGTGATACAGAGAATAAGATCTGATATTTTTATCGGATGTATTGAATGTTATCAATGTATCTTAGAAGTTGCATATCGACTAAAAAATGTTAATATATAAAACTGCATTATTGTAGTTGGCCAAATGAAAGGTGTGACACGTGAAAAATACATAATTTTTTTATGCATCCTATCAATGCTATGAAATATCATGCTTAAAATTGAGCTTAACACCGTCACTGCTTATCATGCACCTAGCACGTCATTTTTATAAAATGGTAGGTGTGATACGCATTGAACATGTTAAACTATTATTTATGTAGGGATTTTTAGCACTTTTTAGTGATGTCCTTTAAAAAACCTGTGATGTCTGCCCATAAAAAATATTTCCTAAGTTGACATAGAAGTTTTTTGGTAAAATTTTAGGTTTTTTACATGAACCTCCAATTCCTATGTTAAATGTCACCAAAATTACTTTTTAAAATTGACACTGCTTGTAACATGAAGTTGAAGTTTCTAATCTACTGACTATTGTATTAGATCATATTTTTCTAAGTTGTAAGTAATTATGTACCAAGAATTAATTAACACTTCTTGTCAACTAAGTTTTGGCTGCAAATCTCATACTTAGAGGCTAAGTTGATTGATAATTTTTTTACACTGCAATGTTTGGTTTATTTGCAACAATAAGAACAGGTGAAAATGTATTTTTTCTATGAGTGAATTCACCTCCTTGAAAATTTTTGATTCCTCAGGATGGACTACCAAAAATCATCTAGGTCCACAATTTGCTAGTCAATAATTCACAAGGTTTTATGTTAATTTAGAAACAGAAAAAGTCATGGAGAATCCTGATGATAGAGGAGACCATAAGCAAGAAACATGCCAAGTTTTATGTGAACAATATTTTAATGAAATGCTGAAAGACAAGGGCTGTTGTTGCAAATTAGGAGACAATGAAAATGGCATTGGTCTACAAGAAATGTATGAAGCAATAATTCAAATTAAATCCACATTGGCAGAAATCAGAGATGAATTGAAAAATAGACCATATTTTCAAACTTTAGACCCTAGTGAAAAAGAAAAACTTAGGTGTTCATGCACAAAGAAACTTTCCGTTACCCCTAAAGGCAGTGATCACAAAATACAAAAAGAAAAACCAAAAATAGAATCTGAAATTCCAGTTAAATGTACATGTGGAACTACAAAGCCAACATACCCATCAACAGTACCAAAAAAACCTTTACCTCCACCGTTTTTTATACCCAGCATGACAGCTGATAAACCGAAGATTTCTAAGGTAGTACCTTTAGGTACTGCTTCAAAGCCAGCCGTTCCTACTATACCTAGTTGTACACCTAAACCAATTAATATGCAAATTCCTGCCAAACTAATTCCAGCAAATGAAAACATACATCAATCAACGCAACCCAATCTGCCAACATTTATGTTGGGAAATATACCTAAAACAAAGGTAAATAAACTACCAGAAAGTCCTGTCAACGCATGTCAAAGAAATCTTCCTTGTGGGTCTTTAAATTATTGTACATGCCCATCCACAAATCCTTTTATCACTTTCCCCCAAAGTCCATCACAGTACCCGATAGGTTGCTCTTGTAAAACTATGCTTAGAACACAAACTACAAATACAATTGATGACATTTTGCGAAGAAAATCATATCCCACTTGTACGACATTGCAAAGTCTTAAATTTAATAAATATGGGTTTTGAAGTTATTGGCTCCTGTGAAATTCTGTGCAGTTTGTTCAGTTATTTGATATGTTATTTTTGAAATAAATATTTTCTTATTGTCAATCTATTTTTATTTTACTAACTCAAAGTTGATGAACATTCAGATGTAATCTCTGCACCACAATACTTGACTCCCTAAGAACATTGCAGAAATATGCATAAATCACTGGTAGTGTACATTTTTAAAAACAATTTAGGTAGCATTGGTGCTTTTGGATTTGTATCATTATAATGGGTGAGAGTTTGACTCTTAACCTGAAACGGATTAGTGGAGAATAAAACTTTAAATCATGTACCAGTTGCTCCATTGCCTTTTTTTACAATACGGTAGAATGATATTAAATATGACTTTCCGAATTACAAAATTGCATAATATGGCCGACAAAAAACAACAAAATAGCATATATATATAACTAATAAACTCTGATTAACTTTTTTAATATTTAATCTTATGAAATTAGGCTAATAAAGGTAAATCTGTACTTTAAATTCTTACATGATTTTTCACCTAAATAAACCGTTTTCTATATTTGTAAATAGCCAATACATTGATCGGTCCAAATGTCCGCTTTCCGACCATTCCTGTTTATATGTGCGACCAATCCCCCGGTTAAGTAAACATCTACCCAATTGTTAAAAAGTAGTATGTGTTCTATACACATTTAAAAAATCAATTGAATATATAATGGCATATTTTACATTCATTTACATAGAAAGATTTATGGATTTTTAAAAATTGTTGTAATTATAAGTATTATGCAATGTAGTTAATTTAAATTTATCTTTATAATTATTAATTTGGAAGAGTAGGATATTTTGTGTACATTTTGTATAAATCATTATTTTATATGAATCATGCTTTTATCTAAAGATCAGTTGTTTTCATTGCTTATTACTTTTCAAATAAAAATGAAAAAGATGGTATATTATTAATTAATATACAGAATAACGTTCACATTTCTTCGAATCGAAGCTTTAATTTTCCCACCACTACAATCGAACAGCTGTTAATACATATCTAAGGCTGCCTTTTAAAAATGCACATGATTTTTTTGTAAAGAATGTACATCAGTCTTTTATCTATCTTGAAACTTAATCTTGACTTGGTTCCATATTTTCTTATAAAATTATACTTAACAATTTTGCTGTCTTATTACTGTGCATCATAAGCAGCGTCGATCAAATAAAATTATACTAGCAATAAGTAAATAGTTTTTGGAAAAAATCACGACAAGCCTTAATGGTGTGATGACATTAAATAAAAGCAAAAGAACTGGACCAACTTTAAACCACTCCAAGGTATCGGTAAATAATTTATTAACTTCAATTTGTTTTGTCCGCTGCAACAGTTATACTCTCGAATATACGCTATCCACAGACTTAACAAAGTTAACCCCATAAGCTGGCCATACAGAAAATCAGAAAATCGGGATTCACATCATTATTGCCCGTCAGTCCAACGTTTACAACGATCATTATTAATGTTATTCTGATAAGGTAATGTCATTATTATTGACCGTATACAGCCCGCTATATGATTAATCATAATAACAACATTTATTGAGGTGCTAACATTCAAAACGAGATTTCTAAACAAAATTAGAAATTTACTTAGTAGCGTTTTCTTAAATTTCATTGACAAATACATCATTTCATTAAAAAAAATTCATACCAACTAAATAGCACAGAGAAAAATAGTATTTCCATTAAAATAAGCATTTGTTTACTTCATGTTTTGTTTATATCTTTGAACAACAATAAATAAATAAAAACCTAAAGAAAATTTCTTAAAAAAAACCGTTAATTTGTCAGCAATTTTACGCCTCTTAGATCAACAAGAGACCGCATTTTTCATAATTTAAACCATTAAAATCAGTTAATATATTGGTAAAATCATACAATATACAAAGTTGTAAACAACTCCACCATGAAAGGCTATAAGGTTTTGACGAATATCTCTAGCTATAAAGCCTATGTAATTAATAAATGATCTCTTTACTATTAAATACTTTCTTTATTTTATAGGTAGAAAATATACTAGTAGGAGAAAATGGTAATTATGTTATTTGTGATTTCGGTTCTGCTACTGGACGGATCTTAAATCCAACAACTTTAGGTGCTACAGCAGTTGAAGAAGAAATAAAAAGATATACTACCTTAAGTTACAGATCTCCTGAGATGGTTGATATGTATAGTGGTAAACCGATTACTACAAAGGCTGATATATGGGTAATAATGTTTTTTGTGTAATTAAATTATGAATATGTATTATTTCTATAATTTCTAGGCTTTAGGGTGTTTGCTTTACAAATTATGTTATTTTACTTTACCATTTGGGGAGAGTACCCTAGCAATACAAAGTGGAAATTTCAGTATTCCTGATAATTCCAAATACTCAAAGACATTGCATCAACTAATTAGTAAGTGTACTATATAGTGCAGTTAGAAACTATTTAAAATAATAATGGACATTTATTTCAGGGTACATGTTAGAACCAGATCCAGAGAAGCGACCAGATATATTCCAAGTTTCCCATGTAGCATTTTCTATTCTAAATAGAGAAAATCCAGTTACAAATTTACATGTAAGTATAACAATTAAAGTTTTGCTTTCTTCAGGAATAACATGATATTTGGTGGATATATTTGTTCATTATTGAGAAAAAATGATCTTAACATTAATCAACTTTAAATTTATAACCTTGTAGAAATCACCTTCTCCAAATTTAGAAGATATACCCGTACCATTATTTGAGTCAGAGTTGAAAAAAGCCCAAATGACAGTTAAGGTGTCTAGTAAGACACCAACAGTGCCTCTTGTTGAAGGAACAAGTGTAATGCCTCGTCAACGACCAAAAGGCAGCTCTGCTGCACCACTAACTTTAAATAATATTCCGCTAACGCTTAGTCCCAGTCCAACGACTGTAAAAAAATCCCAAAGTCCAGTTACATCTTTGGAGATTCAGTACCATTCCTTTCAACAAAAATCCACCATAGCACAAACTAATTTTTCAACAAATTCTAACTATTCCACGAATTTTCCTGTAGGCACACAAAGTTTCTCCCCAGTTCCTGGGTTCCAGAATACCCAAACATTTTTTGCTTCTAGTCAACCAGAAACAAATGAAAAACAATTAGAAAATTTATTCCAGTCTTCCGTATATCCTGATCCTTTTCGAGATGAAACCAGCGGCAAGAAAGATTTTGAAGCAGGTAATGTACCTGCAAGTGATACTCACGTTCCTCCCAATTTTTCATCTCCCACTTCCCCTGAACAGTCTCACATGGGATCTGGATTAGTTACTCAGAATATATTTAGTGGGCAAATTAAGCAAGGTCTTGTTGAATCAACAAGTCAGTCTTTGGTAGGTGCTACTTCTGGAAATACCCCATCTACTTCACCAACATTAGGTGTTCCAAAAGGTCATCGAAGAAATATGAGTGACACCACAGCTTTTAATAAGTAAATGCATTTGTTCTTGTGTCATAGAATAACTTTTAAGTCTTATTATATTAATATTTCAGAGTTTACGCAACTGAGACATCCCAATTTTTGGCACCTTATGAGTCATCTATAAAATCTAGAAATACTGAATCACCCCCAACAACTGGGGACATAATTAAAGGTCCCCTGGCTCCTCCAGGATCCTCTGCCTCCAGTACAGACTTAAGTCACCCAATTGGCCCAGATAACAGGTCTTTATCTGCAGATGTAGCAGATTGGAACCCTTTTGAAGAACCACCATTTAGTCAAATGACTGAAGACCATATATTTGGTGCTGAATTCGACAAAATTAGGAGAGGGAGTCAAAGTAGTAAGTACACATTATAATTCTAATGCTACTAAAATTTATGCATACACTTCTTATATTCCAGGCATCCAAGGAGTTAAATCTAGAGAAAGTTTAGTAATGTCCGTGTCAGAAGATCCCTTTGGCTGCGCTCCGTTTAGTCTTCCAATGAGATCACGAGAGCGTACCAGCAAAGCAGGACTTCAGACATCAGGTAATCAATAAAGTTAATATTTCAGAGAAATGCTCTCTTTCCAAAGATATATCTAGATAGATTGAAAGCTTAGAAAAATTGAAATACGTGCGAGTAAGTTTGAGATATGTCTGAGGTATAGTGTTTTAAAATTTGCTTAGACAATAGCAGAAGTATATAAAATTGAATTTATAATTAACTATGATATTCCTATATATATAGCTATATAAACATATATCTTATATTATTTCATTTGTACAACCCTTACATTATTTACAAAATCACAAATTTAAAGTTGATGTACAAAATTTACCACCAAAAATATTTTTATTTTCTTTTATCAGTACAAACAATTGACAATATTTCTGTTTAGTATTGAATTTAAAAAAGAATAATAACAAAGGTTCTATAACAATTTTTTTTTAAGTTTAAATTTTGTGATTTTGTTTATACCATAAATACTGGAAAATTGCTTCAAGGAAATTTTAACTAAAATTATTTTCTGAGAAAGAGTGATAACCACAGAATGTACGGAGATATTGCAGATTTTTACAACACGTTATTAATTTATAGAGTTTCGAGTAATATGTGCTAGTATTTTTACTTTGAATGCTGATGGAATGAAGTAAACTTAACTACAATATTTAATTAAATACAATAAAAATGAACGAGAGTTTCACATACAAATGTTTAATTTCAACAAAAGCTTAACTTGTACGTAGCAAAAAGAAACAAAACGTTAATTAGTGATTAATCAAACCATATAACATTTTTCTTAAAACCTTTAAATACGCAACTCAAAATTAAAATATAATGTCATAAATTAATTGTTTTGTTCGTTTTTAATTATATTAACATTGACATCTGTAATTAAAATAATTTACTTGAGTATATTAACACGTTCGCTGCGTATCGCGCGCTTATGCGTCATAGCCCCATATACTTTCCATAGGGTCAGAATCGATACGCACGGAACGTGTTAAGTACATATATTCAACATTTTTACTTTGAAAATAAAAAATAACCTTAATTTTTACATGACTTGCGGTATTATACAAGTTTAAAAGAATTTAATACTTCTAAGGATTTGAACTAGGAACTTTGAAGTTTGTAATAGGAGGTACGATCAAGTAATGAGGAACTTACACGATATCACTATTTGAATGGTTGAGTTTATATAGGTATAGCAAATATCAATTAAAATGAGAGTTAAGTATTGAAAATAGTTAAAAATCATGTTAAGCAGCAACATTTTTGAAATGAATTTAAAATTTTACAAGACAATGTGCCAGTAGCACAGGACTGGAATAAGTGTTGACTATGGTTTGTTAGTGTTTAATGATTTTCCACATACCAGTTTAAAACTTTTAACAAAAGTAGATGTAATAATCAATATACATAAACCCCGTCTTACCATCTGTCAGTCAGTGAATCGGTATGTAAGTATATGTGTATGGTTTGTACATATTATGTGTGGACAAAGTTCTTTTTTTCTGAAATCATCAAATGACGCTTAGAAAGATACAGGGTATTCTAAAAGAATATTCGGTCAGCTAACAAGAAAAGTCTTGCGTTTATTAACTTTAATAATATATATAGATACCTATAGTAGTGTTAACGGTAGATTCAAACACAAAATAAACTGTTCTTTCTCGAGACAAAGAAATGTGGAGTTTTCCCACTATACTTCTGAGCCACTCATGCGTTGCAAAATTCCTAGCACTACCGGTGCTAAGTAAACTGTGACTACTGTAAAAAAGGGAAAATCAACGTACTTTCTTTCATTGTCCTCTTTAATTTTCACATAAAAAAAGGCCAAATTTGACAAATACGGTAGCGAAAGTATCAATAGAATTGGTTTTTGTTAAAACCTTACAAATAACTATGAGTTGGTGCATTGTTATGATGTAAAAGAAAGGAATTTTTCCTTCATAAGACTGGTCATTTTCTTCTTCTCTGATTGTCAAACACAATTTCTTTGATTTTTTTTTGTTATATTCAGTTAGTTGAAGTTGAAGAATGTTTTTAAAATCGTTCTCAAAATGTTTATACCATTCATAAACTGAAGTTTTCTTCATAGCAGATTCATCAGTAGCTGTGTCTTACATTTCAATCACTTGTTATTAACATGTGCACCAACTAAAAAATTTAAAATAGTCATTGAAACATTCCCTACGAAATTCGAAAATTCCAGGAATTTTTTGAAATACCTTGTGTACCATATTATGCCCCTACTCATGCTCGGTTTCTGAAATGATTTTATTTATTTATTTTAATTGATATGCTGTTTGTATTTCGGCCCCGCAGATAGCGCAAAAATCCCATTTTGAAGTTTACTTTCATTTAAAGAATTAAAAAAAAATCACTAAACATCCCAATTGTATCAATTTTTTACCCCTTCTCGAGCATTCTTTGCAAGCTCAGAAAAATGTACATAGAAAACTTGTTGGTGTAAATGCAAAGTTTTCATTCCTAAAGCATTCTTGTGCATTATTCCGTGCTCGCCCATACAAGGGGTTTTTTTCAATGTTTCTATTTAAACACTACATATGGGGATGTTCATTGAAATGCATTTGTTCTTTGTTATTTGAACATTCAATGAATTTACTGTTTACACCGAAAGAAGCAAGAAATAAAGTTCTTACTCTAGCTCTAGGTCTTAATTCGTTTGACTTAAACACGGCTTTTTTTGTTTCTTTCAGAAAATGGTGTTTGAGACTAATTACATGATACAAAAAATACCAATAATGTGTAACGAAAATCTGCAAAATCTCATTCAGTTTGGTGGACATTACTTGATATTTACTGAAGTCAAACTAAGAATAAATACTTAAGAGTATTTTCAAAAAGTACTTATCATTTTGGTTTTTAGATAGGTAAACCAAGAATATAGTTGTACTAAAGGATACCATAATTCTTATATATTTTTATTTCCTATATACTAAATAATCCTTTACACTAGGCCCAGTATTTATGGAAATCTACCGTCATCCTTATAGATGAACTATTAATCGAAAGTTAATATATTTAAATGCAAGAGTATTCTCCTGGCTAAACATAATCATAATAATAATTCGTATATTATGCATCATGTATGAATTTTATCATTCCATTGAACGGTTCTGTACAAAAAGACGTTTTTCTTGCTAGTCAAAGTTGATAAAAACAGTTTCTGGAAAAATTATTAAAACATAACTTTGTTAAGAAATTATACAAACTAAAATATATTAAATGTATATAAAAATATAAATTTTTGAGTAAATTTCTATCAAATAACTACTAAAACAATTTGTTTTATTTTTGTTAGATGAAAATGCAAGTTATTTGATAACTATGTAGGTAAAGAGGGACAGTTGTGCTAGCACAACAACAATTACATTAAGGGTTAGTGATTTAAGCTTAAAAAGCTCTATAAAATCAGGATTACAAAATTTAAAGGAGAGGTTTCATACAAATTCTGTAATCTTGGAATTAAAGAGCTCTTTAAACTTAAATGCACTGGCCGTTAGACCACGCTAAAAGTAACTATTCCTTATACTTACATTTGAGTTAAGACAAGTATTTGTTTATTATTTGTTAGAAAATTGCTCTATCAATCAAGTGCTTGTGATATGATGTGTAGAAAGTAGTAAAATAAATTGCACCACTAATTAGGTAGTTGTATGCTCAATTGATGATAGGGTTAAAAATAAAAAAAGCATTATTACAATTGAACAAAATTTCCATGTTAAATACTAATTCCAAGTTAGATAGGTAATCAACATTTGTTCCCAGTGATTGATATTGTATGTGATCGAAGAAAGTAATTTTGTAAAGTATTTGCTAAGTCAATCTCTTTAAATCACTTCATAATTATGTATAATATAACAATGCAAGTGTAGATAACATATGCAATATTTTAATAACTAATACTTTTATTAATGAGTATACTATTTTGTGGTTTCTAGTTTTATTCTGCTGTAATAATTTTATGTGAAAATTACTATTAAGAAATTTCAAACTGTATTGTGTGACGGTAAGTAAAACCCTTACAATAGTCCATAAATACTTTAGAAAAACTACAAGATTAGTAAAGTGACTTAAATAGTATGGCTTAGTTTTTATAATGAATGTGATGTAAGTTATATTTTACTTCCTAATTTAATATTAATTCTGTATAGTTTTTTTGGAACAGCATTTTTAGGACAGCTACAGTTGCTATTTTTCTTTTTCTGAAGCAAAGTTTTTTATGTAACAATAGTAATTTACTTCATTTTGTGTTGGGAAGATATCAAACAATATGCTTGCTTTCTGATAATTGTAATACACAATTCTCATGTAGTATTTTAAATATCGATCAATTAAAGAGTATTGTAAAGTACTGAAACACAGAGTTCAAAATAATCTAACAGTGTAACTTAGGAATAAAGAACTTTGCAGTAATAACCTTCTTCTCTTTTCTCAGTTATTTTTCCTGTTTCTTCATTAATTATTTGTTTCAACGTGTCTATTGTAACTTATATAATATATGCAATATAAATGGTGTGCGTTTACATGTCAAGAGAAGGTTTTTAACACACTAAGAGGGATTTCATATTTTCTTCATTCTATGTGATGAACTAACTCTAAAAATATAAGTTATGTAACATTTTTCTGTATAGCTGATGTAAAAATATACAGCAATAAAGTTGCTTTATGTTAATATTTTGCAGATATTTTATTGCCCCTCACAATGACGACATCTCATCACTTAATTAACACTTCTTGCTCTACCATTGCCTTATTTGTTTTTACCTTTTTCTATTCCACAATATAACTAAAAGAAAAATAAGATAAATGTGTATTTTATTAATATTAATACTAATAATAAATGTAAACCCAATAAAATAAAATGATTTTATATTGATTTAAACTTCATTGGAAGTGTGGCAATTTCTAAAAATGGCTGTTCCAACAAGGTGGTGGGAATTTATTTATGTGTAAAGCTAACCTTTCGATTCTTTTGCACTATATTATTTTGTATGGCACAATTAGTTTTAATTTTTAATGAAATGCCCACTGTCTTCTAAATACCACAGCCTTTTTAGACTCCTTTAAAATTATGCAGATAGAGAAGGGACATCGAAAGAATATAGAGCTTGGACATTTAATATTTGTTGGTTTTCACTTTCGATTACTGTCCTTGGTTTCTATAGCATTTATTTAAGGTCTTACAATTAGTATAAGCTGGGATAATAGTCTGATTAGCTATTGAAAATCACTTAAAGGTTTAGGCATAAAACTTTATATATGATGTAAAATTACTAATATTAGGATATATTTATACTATTTACACCGTAACTATATTTTGAAATAAAAAATATAGTGAACAAATTCAAAAATATGCCTATATGGTTTTGTGTTAATGTGGATGTTTGCACTGGCAACATACAAGTATTCCAACCATAGAGGGTTTTCTTTTCTAAATGGTAAAGCTGTATGTACCCTCTGTGAACCATGAATAATTTTCTAGGAATGCTGATCAGTGTAAAACCACAAATATGTGAAAAGGTTTCAAATGGAGAGTCTATAAGGAATATTGTTAAAAGTTATGAATCTTAAAACAGGTTAAAAAAAGGGTTTTTTTTGTAACCTTCTCATAGAGGCATGTCAAAACTTTTTTGCTAACCTTGAAAATATATCACCAGTAACTGCAAGGAAATTTAATGCGCAGCAGGTAGCACAGCGTGTGACTCTTGAAGTCGATGCAGTAAAGGTGCAGAGCAGATACATCTGTACATTTACATGTAAACATGGTAGCTCGTACACATCCCCTCCGATCAAAAACAGTATAAAAAGTGGCTTCACAGCAAGCTGCTTTGTGCGTGCTCTATTTATTTAACCTCCTTGAGTAACTGCAAGTTTTTATCCCATGGTATATGGACTTTTATTATGGTAAAAGTCCTTTTGTACCAAGCGATATATTTGAATCTAAAGTCTTTGAAGTTTGCCTTTATACAAAAAGAATGTAAAGAAAATTAAATAGGAAAGTATTTTATTAAACTAAATGTGTCATAATAATGTAATAATAATAAGTTACACACTAGTAGCTAAAAATTTGCATAAATTAGAATATTTATTAGTACCATATTTACTCACATATAAGATGCATATTTTTACATGTTTTGGTGCTTTAAATTTTATTTCTACCTTAGAAAAATTTCACACGAGTAAATATGGTAATAATTAGCAACTAATGAGCACATGGCTTTAATCGATTAAACATTAATAACAATCTGATTTTAAATTTGTATTATTAAAATAACATTATTTGAGGTTTTCTGTTAGCTGCAGACTTTAACCCATCTTACTCTACTTGTTTGATGCAGGCTGTTAAAACCCTAATGTATTTTTCCTAACAAGTTCATAATTGCAATTTGCTTAATTTTATCTTTTAGTTATCCACAATTTGTATAGTTAAAGTGTGAGTTAGAATATGGTTTATCGTTCATTCTTTAAAGTATAAATTCCTTAGAGAATATCTCTGAATTTTACGACTCATTGGCTTTCTAGATTTTTTTTACTTTTATTTTTATTATTAACTTAACAGATGAATTTTCTAATACTAAGCAAGGATTTCATCTTTTTCATTTCCTCTAATTAACAGATATTGGGACCTATTCTGTTTACCCGTTTATTAACAGTGCTGTTAATAAACAGCATCCAGAAGTTAGGAGCAGGAGAAATGTTACCAACCTCAAATCAAAGTTTCTCGTCCTATGGTGGACATTCGACGATAACTCGGTTAATTTTAAGATATCTTTG
>JAWQRP010001524.1:0-18770 GCA_033557875.1 Quadriops clusia | reverse complement strand
TTGCGTGGGATATTAGTTATGAAGGCCGCCCGCAGACGTAATAATTTTTATATCAAAATTTCACAAATTTAATATACTTTCATATAGTAATAACTAGAAAGTGCGGAGACGTGCGACACGAACTCAACAAATTGTTTTTTAAGACCGTGCGTAATCCTACATAAGGACTTAGTCGCATTTCTTCGGGACAGGTAGGACGAGAAGAAGCTACTTAGTCATTATATTGCTGAGGAATTGAATCTAGATGTTTCTAGAAATAATACCGTTTTAAAATCCTTAAAACCCATTGCCCAAAACTTTATTACAGTGTTCAATAGAAAATGGAAACAAAGCGGTCGTCACCAGAACAATAAGGTCCGGTCACTGATTTGAGTTAATGCTTGCATTACATTAAGCATCCAAAATTATAAATAATGTGTATTTTCATTTTTGTTAAAAATGCAGTAGTTTTGTAAAAATTAATTTTAAAGTGCAACATTCCGAATCCTTCCGATGGTGACAAGAGGGTGACGTAGACACGATTACTTCAGATTAGGGACTACAGATGTCGCTAGACATGATTAGTTCAACATTCTGCCGTTTTCAAAGCGCTATTGGCAATTTATAAACTAACCTCAAATGCCAATCCAATGTCAACAGTGATTATGCTAAAGACCAAAGAGGTTATATCGATTATGGCGTCAGGATCTGGTCTGACGTCTACCACACTAGTGGTGCAGGTAGTCCCAAAAAATCTTTCAATGAAAGCAGTAAATGACCTCAACAACGAATTGCTAAAAAAAATACAGATGGTCATTCACCAGACATCTTTGCTTTTGCCACTCAAATGTCTTTATATGCGTCGGGTAGTAGAGATGCTGCTCATGTTTTGAGAGATATTACTCAAACGTCGCCAAAAAGAGCGAGCAGGTATAAAAAATCTTTTGTTGGTGCTCAGACGAAAACAAAACCTTATAGACCTGAAGAAACGTTAGCATTTTATATTGAAAATGATTTAACTTACCATAAATACAATAAGTTCAGAAAAATGGTAAGAGCAAAAGACGTGAACATATTTCCTACATATAAAAACTTACTTTTATCAAAAAAAGCTTGCTACCCCATAGACTCCGCTATAAAGGTAACAGAAGTAAGTGCAGAAATAAGACTGTGTGCACTGTTACAGCATACTATTGAAAGGATATTTTCTGCACAAAAGGAAGTGTTATACGATCTTGAAGAAACCAATTTCAGTTTCATATTCAAATGGGGCTGTGATGGTAGTAGTGGACATAGTCTGTATAAAATGATATTTTCTAGTGGCAAAGAAGAAGATATTGACGGAAAAGATTCAGATATTTGCCAAATTTCATTGGTGTCATCACAATTATTTTTAAATAACAATAGAAAACATATTATTTGGAACAATCCAAGACCTTCATCTACACGATTCTGTTGAAACAACAGATCTGACTAAACAAGAAGTCAAATGGATGACGGACCAAGTAAATAATTTAAAAACTTTTTCCGTGAATATTGAAGACAGAAACTTTAACGTAACATCTCCTCATGACATTCTACAAGGTACAAAAGTTTCCACAAAATGACATACAATAAATGTTAATAGTATACACAATAACATTCATAAGCATTTTACATTAAAAATGTTCAATATATTGAGCTAAATAATTTTTAGCGCGCTAGAATGTCCATTTGCAACACTGTGTACCAGTTTCAATCTCAAATCTCAGATCTTCGTCGGGTACTGGAACGATCACAATTATAAATAAATGTTTCAGTTGTATAAACTTTCTTAATTCTTACCTTAGTCATTATATTAAAGTTCGTGCAACAAGAGACATTGTTCATCTGCCTGCTCACTTGGTCAATGCGTTGCAAATGTTGTTAGATGGTCGACCATGTGTTTTACAGATCCTCGATTGAATAACCAAGATTCGCCTTTCCATCCGTCCTTAACAGATTATTGACTAGGCGACATTACTGTCCGGTCCACCCAATAGAAGTACGATTTGTGCTCACGTTCTAAGTAAAACTAATAATGACTTTGTAATAGTGGATCAAGCACCTTACGAGAAAGTTTTAACTTCACTGGAAATGCCGCTAGGCTGCCGTTAAAGAGCTTTGTGGCTCTGGAAGAACGTGAGGGAACAAGACGTTTGGTAAATTGAAGGGCAGATTGCTTAGAGTACGTGGACGACGAACTCGGTTAATCAAGCCCGGACACTGAAGGTTTGCAACATTTAAGAGAAGTTCTGATGGTCGATTCTAAGGTATGTGCTCAATTAAACATTAACAATCGTCACGAAATATTTGCGAGAGGAATTGAACCAGGCTGAAGTAAAATGGGAGCGCTTCAGATACGTACTGCTAAGCAATGGAGGAAGCTTATGAGTTCGAATGGGAACTTTAGAAAATCCATATTTGGGTTCGTCACTCGTACCACGTGATGAGCAGGTTGACGAGAGTTACGGAATGGTTTTGTTGAAAGACCGAGTAGGAATTGGTAAGGTCATGGTTCATCTGGTCTCTTAGTCATTACTTAGTGTTTTGGTGAACGCTTAATTGTCGAACCATTATGCAAAAGCCAAATCTCGGGGACATGAAGTGGTCCTATAGGAAGTATATTTCAAAGACTGATGAATACCCATGAATTGTCGAATGTTTCAGTAAACGAACAATAGACGTCAAAACACGGTACCATTCGTGGATTCTGAATCGTTGTCACGGTCGATTGACAGTACCGTTTATGAGTGCACATTTAACTCTCGTTTTTGCCAAAACGAGCGAGCCGAGTTGGTAAAGGTAAAATAATTGGCTCAATCTGAAAATTATCATGGTTTTCCACATTGATAAGATTTGTTAACAATTACGTATTCGGTGAAACAGATCAGACCTCGGCAGATGATTGAAGGGAACGAGAATGACAATGCTTAAGAGTAATTTCAGTCGCCTTGTTCGATTACTAGCAAAAGTGCAGCCTTTGACGATGACTCCTCTGTGGAGGGGGGTCAAGTTAAGTATTGCTTTCGATATATCGGTTTTACTTTAAACCAACTAAGAATAACCAATATTAAAAATATTGTTCAAAACAACCTAACATTAAAAATCATTTACAACAAAAATAAAAATTAAATATGTCCTCATTGTTCCTATTTTTATTGCAACATTATCTATCCTAACAACCTAAATTATATGGTTGGCATTGTTCGCCAAAAAGATATTTAAACAATGGAACCAAATTATTGTCTCTAAAGTAATATTTCATTCTCCCAAAATGAAATTCACAGAATCGATTTTTCTATTCTTGATTGTCATTTTCTCAGTGTTTATCACTGAAGGGTTGGCACTTGAAAATGAGAAAGGTATAGCTATTTTTAATATTTAAAAGTTAGTACCTATATATGAAAATGTTGAGTCAAGTGTCGATTATGTATATACATATTTTTTATTACTATTATTTCTGCCCTTTTTACTTTTTTTATTTCTAGAGTGTCCAGAGAATATGCATTGGCCATTCTGCAAAAATCCATGTCCACACTATTGTGGGGAAAAACCACCTCAAGACTGTGTACTTCCTTGTTGGACACCAGACAAGTGCGAATGTAATCCCGGCTTTCTTCCTGACAGGAAAAGTGGAATATGTATAGCCGAATCAGTTTGCGATTATCTTGGACCATAGATGTAAATTTACATTATTTCTATTACAGAGATATGCATTTATACAATAACTTGATTTTATAACAACTTGGTGTCTTTATAGCCCTAAGTACTTGAAGTAAACCAGTATTTTTGTAATTATAATAATACAAATAATAATTATGGGTAGAAAAAAGGCACAATTTCCGTTTAAATTGTTTTATTATTTAGCATGACTAGTTTCGTGTCAAGCTTAACACTTCATCAGACGCTACGAGAGAAGTAAAGGCATTAATGACATATCCAACAGAAAAACGAAGAGAAGCAGCTTATCTCGTCATTAAGAAATCAAATAATTTAGGGATCTTTGTATCAACAGCCGCATCGAGCTCGGCAAACAAACTGAGTTATGCGCGACACAAGCGCCACGCCAGTGCCAACATCAGAAAAGTAGAACTCAAGAACTAGCTTATGGCGCGAAATTCAACTCTATAGACTGCCTCTCCCCTCACAACAAAAACATTAAACGTAGAAAATTTGAGTCAAAATCATTTAAGTATTAAATTAGAGTAAACATAACGGGGTTGATGAGTTACCTTCTCAGCCAACTAATTCCACTTATATGTTTTGCCGTTTTAAAATTAACAAACTGTAACAATTCTGAATTTATCTGCTCACCATCATGTATTTAAAGTGAAACATAAAATTATCTAGTGATTAGTCGAAACAACGGTTGTAATAGTGTGTCCGTCTGTTTGTTTAAGCATCTGGGATCTGACCTTATGTGAGTTTCTATTTCGTAGAGTTTCAATATTTTGCGTCTAATTATATTATTAGCCCTGTACATAGAGCAGTACGAAACGGTACAAAACGGGCAGAGATGATAAAAATACGTCCGTGCACATGCGCCTTACCAAATGCGCATGCCTCTGACCGTTTTGGACCGTTCTGACTGGCTCTACGTACAGACCTATTCTCTCTGTGCAAGAGTTTGACGTCATTAGTAGTAAAACGATGTCCGTGAATAAACGTGTGTCTGTCTAGTTCTGATATAATGTTGTCATTTATATGTTCTTTGAAACGAATTTGTAGTTGTCTACCAGTTTTGCCAATGTAATATGCACCACAAGTGGGACAAACTATTTTGTAGACTCCACTGAGCTGGTTACTGTTAGTTCTGTCCTTTGCGTTGCTGAGTTTATTCAAGATTGTGTTTGTAGATCTAAAGGAAATATTTATGTTATGTTTTTTGAATATTTTAGCTAATCTATTGGGGTCAAATGTGTTGTATTTGATGGATCTATAACATTGTCTCTGCTGTGTGGTTTCTGACAATATGGGTCTTAGTGGTTTAATTGAAATATTATGTCTTGCTTTCTTTATCAGTTTGTCTATTAACTGTTCGTCAAATCCGTTGTTCAATGCTAACTGTGTTATAATTTCCTTTTCTTTTATGAACTTGTCATTTGTCAAGGGGACAGTGCACATTCTATGTATCAAGCTGTTAAAAGCAGCGAGCTTGTGCGTGTAGTGGTGCGCTGAGTCTGCTGGTATCAACGTATCAGTAAAAGTGTCTTTTCGATAGATGTCGAAACTATAATTTGAATTTTGGATGTCTTTTAAAATGGATATGTCAAGGAAGTTAATTTGGCTATCCACCTCCATTTCCAGTGTGAATTTTATATTAGGGCTGATATTGTTAATATAATCTAGAAAAGTTGACAATAGGTCAAGGTCTCCTCGCCAAACACAGAATAGGTCATCCACGTAACGTCTCCAGTATGCTACATTGCTTGTTAATGTGGGGTTATTGGTAAAAATCTCACGCTCTATACAAAGATCCCTAAATTATTTGATTTCTTAATGACGAGGTAAGCTGCTTCTCTTCGAGTTTCTGTTGGATATGTCATTAATGCCTTTACTTCTCTCCTAGCGTCTGATGAAGTGTTAAGTTTGACACGAAACTAGTCACGCAAAATATAATAATTTAAACGGAAATTGTGCCTTTTTCTACCAATAATTGAAGTCATCCGTTTGGACATTTCTAATAAACAAAATTTATAATAAACTTACAAAATTAAAAATTAGATTTTGCCTTTGCAATACAAATAGATCGATACGATTAATTGCAAGTAAGTCGGCGGTGATCTTGGCTCTTAATCAGTATTACACTTGAACAGAATTTCTTCACTTTAAATAATATAATTTATAAAAGGACAGATATCCTCCCAATGGGGAGTTCTATATCCCCCTTTCTTGCAAACGTATTTGTCGACAAAATTGAAGAATTCATTCTCAACGAACATAGTTGCTATAACGAGCACATTAAATTATGGAAGAGATACGTGGACGATGTGATATGCATATGGGAATGAACTAATTCTCAACTTGATGAGTTCCTTGTATTTATTAATTCAATTAATGCGAGAATTCAATTCACAGTGGAGTGGGAAAGGGATGAGAGGCTGAACTTTTTAGACGTGACTATACACAAGAACTTATCGGACCAAAAATTTACTTTTGAAATTTTCAAAAAAGAGATCTTCACAGACGTCATCATCCCCTATGAGTCATGTCATTACCATTCACAGAAAAACTCTACGGTCTATACCTTGTTGTATACACTTAATAAGATCCCTCTAAAACCAGAAATGTACAAAAATTTTCATTCCCCCCCAACCAATGGACGTATGGTGAGGCAGTGTCGGTCAAGCCATTTGTGTTTTGTCAATACATCTGTACACTCTGCTTTAGTAAGTATAAAGTTCACTTATTCAGTTTGTGGTTTTGTGAACAGATCGTGTGTTTAGGTACGTTGATATACAAATTTACTTTTAAAAATTATTATAACGTGATTTGATTTCATATTCTGAAAAAATGAATCCACGTACAGGGTTATCTGATAAAGAACTGGAGGCTATATTACAGTCTGAAGAATTTTGGAATAATGATTCGGATGGCCCAGATTCAGAAATACAAGATGAAGTTTACAATATTGAAAGCGAAGATCTGGAAGAATCTGAGGGTGAAAATAATTACAGAGAAGAAGTTTCGGAGAGAAATATTTTAAGTGCAAAAAGTGGTCGTCAATACACGTCTATTGTTCCGAGGATTGCCAGACGAGCTAATCAAAACATTATTCGTTTCAAGGAGGGTTTGACAGAAGGAAAAACAACAACTATCTTAGAAGCATTTCAAAAAAATTTTACACTCGACGTTGTAAAGAAAATTGTCGGACATACAAATGAAGAAGCTGATAGATTACGAGTGAAACAGTGTGATGTTACAGAGGTTTACTCATTTATAGGAATTCTTATAACAATAGGAGCTCATCAAGACAACTCTAAGCCTGCACGATTTGTGGTCTAATATTTCGGGACGGAATATCTATACTGGCGCAATGTGCAGAAATAGATTCAAACAATTGTTACCCATTATCCGATTTGACGATAAAAATACGACAAGCGAGCGAAAACAATTTGATAAATTTGCACCTTTACGAGAAATTTTTGAGATTGTAAACTACTCGTTTCCTAAATTTTATGTTCCTGGTTTTCATACCGCTGTATTGAAATTTTAAAAATTGAGGTATATGCAGGAAGGGATGAGAGAAGTCGTGAAGAACGCGGTGCCAAAGAAATTGTGAAACGACTAGTTCAAGACATCAGAGGAACAGGAAGGAATGTTACAATGGATCGTTTTTATACATCTTGATTTGGCAGAGGAGTTATATGAAGATTATGGTCTTACTGTCGTTGGTACCATGCAATTAAATAGAAAGCACATACCTGATGATTTAAAATCTGTCAGAGGTCACGAGCTGTTTTCTTCAAAATTTGCATTTACATCGTCAGCCTCTAAAAAACCGCCTGTCACTTTGGTATCATACATACCGAAGAAAAATCCCATCAAGAATTTAATTATATTGTTATTATACTGATGACAAAACGGGTAACACAGAAAAAAGAAAACAATCATCAACTTGTATTACAATGACACGAAAGCTGGAGTAAATACAGTCGACCAAATGGCAAGAGCATATTCAGCAAAAAGGAGATCAAGACGTTGGCCACTATCAATATTCGTTACGTGACATTGCCGCACTAAATGCGTATACTATTTTTATTATCAACAACTCGAAGTGGAAAGAAAAGATGAAGAATAAAAGAAGATTATTTTTAATCGAACTTGGACTGGAATTGATAAAACCAAATGTAGAAATAAGGGCTGAAAATACAACTGGGACATCAAAATAGTTAATTTTATCTATAGAAAACATTTTGGGAAGAAAAGTTTCACTACGAAAAGAAACCCTGGCCAAGGAAAGCTGCCTAATTAGAAGAAGATGCCACATTTGCTTGGACGAATCAAGTACTAAAAAAGAAAAGGATAATTTAACTAAACATAAAACAAGATGTGCAAAATGTAACTTTAATACTTGTAAACAGCATTCTATCAGTAAAATTTATTGCATTGCTATAGCAGTTCTTCTGATGATGAATGATGACGGTAAATTCTTAATAATAAATATTATACAGTATTTAAATGAGTTATTAATCTTTCTCATTACCTTTAAGCCCAATAAATACTCAAAACACATTGACAATATTGGCGGGCAAAAATTGCCCCCCCCCCCCCCTTGGGCATGCACGGAATAGATTTAGGCTTGGGCGTTCTAGGGTTAAACAATGGCAACAAACCTAAATTGATCGATACAATTAGCCAAAAAATATTCAATAATAAACTCATAAACAACCCAAATTCTCACAGTAACATCATTAATCAAGAACCCAAACTATACAGATCCATACAACGCAACTTCATGAACACAAGTAAACTTAAAAATATTTTTAAATCACACCATATTAACTTATCCTATAGAAGCAACAATTCTATTAGACAAATCCTGAACAACGTCAATATTGCACAGAAATCGGAACAATTGAATAAATCTGGTGTTCACGAAATAAAGTGCCCTGAATGTCCAGCATACTACGTAGGGGAAACCGGAAGAAGCTTGGGTATTAGAGTCAGAGAACATATACAAGATAAGACACACTTCGAAATAGGAAAACACATTTTGATGACTGGCCGTAAAATTTTAGTAAGAATATAAAACTTCTGCAAAAAGAACATAAAAGTAATAAAAGAAAACTTATTGACGCTAAGATAATTTATCATAGATTAGAGAGAGAAACCAGGGTCGCCTAAATAAACAGGTCGATCTGCACTTTGTCTCTTTCTTCAAATTGTTTTGATCGCTATGGTAGTGGGTCATCACAACATGATTTGAAGAATGGGGGTATTAGATTTTTAATCCTAAACTTACCTTTTACATAATTTCACTTGTTAAATATTACCATAATATAAGGGTTCCTTGACAATACTTCCTAGACATATCAAACTACGTCAGAACCAAGTGTTCAAATAATACCTGCGCATGTCCAACCTCCATTAAATCTTGTTAGGTCGCGAGGCGAGCAAATTATTGAACCTTTCTCTGTGAGACCCATGAGGAATTACAACGCTAATTGACCTGCATACATGTATTATTAAAGCTGACATAAGGTAAATATACAGAATAAGTAACTCCATATTGGGTTAGTTAGATAGATATAGTGAAGAATGTCGAGAAGAAAGAAAAAAAGAAGTTGTACGCAATTGAATGTATTTTTATAAAAAGAAAAAAAATTGTTTTAACTTGTCTAAATTGTGATTGTCTAAGATTGCTCTTGTCTTTTAGCACCTGTTGAAGGTCGGCCGAAACCGGTAGTGCGGAATAATATTACAAAAAACTGCAAGGATTCTATTACTTACACAGGCAATCATAAATACTACCTTGCTGGGACCCTTCATTTAATATTTATTATATTGCAATAACTTTAAAAATTATGATTGTATGATCACTGATATTTACCACAATATTCCATCACATAATAAGATAGTAAATAATAAAGAATCGACAATAATTTCTAAGTTTCTACAAAAGATATCTTCGATTACATAAATATCGTTTAGCAGTATGGCAGATTGCTTCAGTTTCCTTACATTAGTTTTATTTTTTTTAGTGTTTTAGTCTTTTCATAAAAAAAACATTGCTTAATTATTTATTTCTTTATTCTTTGACGTATTCGAATTGAATATGTTAATAAGAAATGAGAAATATAAGTAGTTAAAGTAGAACTTTGACATAAAAGAAATGTTAGGTTAAAATAAACAATACAAGACATTAAAGAATAAAATGACAATGTAAACAATGTTCAATAATATCAATACATGGATATAGGAGTATTTCATTTTGATATTAAAGTGGAATAATTTATGCTAATAATATAATGCAGTAATAATATAATGCGGAGTTGCGACTTAAAAAATAGAAAGAAAAAAAAACGTTAGAGAAAAAACATTGATTTGTAAAAAAAGATGAATTTTATAGCAGAAGAATAAAGAATGAAGTAATTAAACAATTTAGTTTGTCTTTATGAAAGGACTTGAACTACCCGTGAAAGTAAAAGAAAAGATATAAGTATAATAATCGGTCAGAAAGAAAGAAAAGGATCAAAATTAGTTTGAATTGTTACAGAGTCACCCTATCGAACCCTCATAAACAGGGCCGTTTTGAAAATGCAAGAAGATGGCACATTGCATTCGCTGAAGAAGAAATGGTGGAAAGAAATGTACGGAGGCGGACAATGTGAGGTATGATGAACTTTCCACAAATATATGTAATTTTACAATAATATATTAAATGATTTAACATCATACTCATCAGTAATCATACCGTCCTCCCATCAAGAGTGGCCTAAAACCTCCCAAGTAGAGTCGGTAGCAGCAACTCATCAGAAAACTCGAGCAGAAAGGAAGGTGCTGCCAAAGCGTTTATGGAAATATAATACAAGTGTCACTATGTTTATTTGTTTATCTCTTCGGCTACGGCCTCGGCGCATTCCATCGCACGCCGAAGGCGGCCCAATTGAAGAGTTTGATGCGTGGGTGGTTCGTTCCGAGTACTGCCAGCGGGCGGGCAAATACGAAAGTGTCGTTAATCCACAATAAATATGTTTGTTATTGAATTAGATTGGCGGCATCTCCACTTTGGCGACCTCTCCCAGCGGGGGCAGATTGTTGCCAAACACTTTTATTTGGCACATAAAACGAAGACTGACCGCTGGATCCGCTGGGATTGGACAAGGTATTTTAGGAGAGAATACTGCTTTACCTCTAAATTGGCTATAAATCAAGGCATAAAGGAACCTTTATGGAGACGTTTAACCAAAATTTAATATTTAGACACATAAGCATTTACTACAAAGAGACTAAATGATAGAAACTTATACCTACTGCTTTTGCCCTAGTACTAATGGTCAATTGACCCAATCTACATATTTTTTTTACTCAGGTTATGGAATATTTTCTATAGTATTTTATTTCTCTATAAGTCTAGGAATGTATTAACGGTATTAGATTATTCATTTAAAAAAATTAATGTCTTTATTTTTTACAAAGACTGTCATAAATAACGTTATTGTCTAGATAGTGGCCTTTCAAGCATAGACATTTTTTTATGAATAAATAAATGTTCTGCATTAAATTTAATTTCACTTGTATTAAGTTAAATAAAAATGTAAGTTTTAAATTTTTTCTTTTGTACTTAAAATTCCAATCTGATAGGAAATTTATGTATTTAATCATTTATCTATTATATGCAAATCTGATGACAATACCAAGTTTAACCTCATCTTGGATAAACATTCCTAAGAAATGATTGATGCAAGGAAATGTACTATTTGTAATGATAATAATAAATAATTTTAGCCTTACTTAGCATACTCTCAAGTGGTACTTAGCTAACCCCCTACTTAAGTTCTGTTGGAGCAACGGCCATAAATCCAGCATGCATGTTAATGCCAGAGCAAAGTGAAGACTTCCTGAACGTGGGTGGCAACACTTTCTGCATGTTTCTTCCCTGGGTGGTAAAGCTGCCGAATTATCAGCAAAACGCACAAGAGGCGACTTTGTAATTCAATTAGGGAAGCCGGCAGCCTCTTTGAACCTTCTCAGTATGGCCAAGGTGTTGTCAAACAGTTTCTATTGTACCTGTCCATTGATTCTTTCCGCATTTATTCAGTCCAGTCGACGAATCTCCTTCTTCTCCTTTCTATAGAAACGTCGCACGCTTTTCCTCAGTTCATTCATTTGTCCCCCGCAATGCAAATGACAAGAGAATTTATTATTAAAAATCCAATTTTTGTTTCCGTTTCCAGGGATTAACGGAAACCTCCGACGATACAAGCGAACTCAAGCTGACAAACGTTGGGGGAGTTTTTTTGGTGTTGTTAATTGGCATCATAATATCGTTTTTAATCGCATTTATCGAATTCCTCTGGAATGTTAGAAAGGTTGCCGTCTCCGAACATGTAAGTCCTTAAAAATTGATTAGCTATTAATGTTGTTGTTACCACTATCGTTTAGAATGTACTGATTCAAAGACGTTTATGTATCGGTATATGTACATAATAGCGTTAATCAGATTATTATCGTTAATATTACCAGTTATTAATAGTTTTATTATTTTAATCTTCATTTATTTATAGATGTCGTACCGTGACGCACTACGTGTAGAAATGCGATTTGTAGTGAACGTCAAGGTGAAAGAAAAGGCAACCATACGATCCTCCAGCGATCTTCGCGTCATAGAAGAGATAAAACCGCAAGAGAAACCATCTTTAGAAAACTTGAGGAACACTAGAATAAACAACCCCTTTATGCATATAAACGTCTTAAATTCTTAAGTTTGATATTACATACTTTCGTTATTTACACAAATAAAGACCAGAGCTGTACAATAAATTATCGTAACTGTTACTTTTAAGCGGCGTGGTCGTGCGAATTCCCAGCGAGCAATCCAAATCCACAGAATTCATTTCCATTTATTCAGAGAAATAGAAGTCAATCCTTTGGAGGCTGCGCGCTCACAGAGTGCCGACACTTGTTTGACTTCCTTAAAGACATTAACTCCGATAATACATACCTTTTGTAAAATACTACCTTCAGTATCTCTCCTGTCCATGCAGATTATAACTTAACCGACAACATCAAAGGGGCCGCCTCGAGACTAGAAAGTTCTCGGGCTCAAATGCACTTCTCTTATCTACTATTCGGTAAGCACTAAAAACTTTTCTTTGCGGTTCGAAACCAACTAGGCCTGTGAAGTCTGGTGCCATTTTATTCGGCTAGCGAGAATAAAACGAGGAAATTAAGAGTGCGAAATGAATCTGCTTACGTCCCTGACTGGTTAGGTAACTTTATGGTTCTTAAAATAAGCAAAAATTAATCCCAAAAGGTCAAAACTTATAATACCTTTTTTCTGTCCTTACATTTAGTAATTTTTGAAAATAACGAAACCACTCTTGTTTTGATTTCAATTCTCTCTCTGGAACTAATAAATCTAAATCGGTATTTATTAAATTAATATTTCACAAGTAAAGACAACAACAACTATATTACGCAACTAAGTTTGAGAATAAACATAAAACTTCCTGTTAAAGATGCTAGCTCTTAAAATGTGCAGTTTATCACCAAAGTTCAAAGATTGCCCTTGTTAAACCTATACGTTATTAGCAGTCGCATTCGCACGTTGCATTGAAATGGCTCAGATTATTCCAATAGTCGCTTTATTGTGCTTTTCTTCTCATTTGAGCCAGTGCGAAAAAAGCCAAAGTGATTTCGTAGAGAAGTTTAACGTCGCTCTAACCACTCAGGCTGAAGTAATTCAACAATTAATAAACAAGGTGGACGGTCATGAAAGTTTAATCAAATCGCTACGAGATGAAACAACTGCTTTGTCCAAAACTGTAGGCGATTTACAAATCCGGAATAAAGAACTTGTAGAGGAAATAAGAAATTTAAACGTAAATCGTAAGGGCGCATGAAAGTTTTTCCTTAAAATGGAATTGTTAATTTTAGGATGATATTTCCAAAGACATGGATCTCCTTCGAAAGCCAGCTGGAGATGACACCGTAGATGAAATAATAAGCATTGTTCAGAAAGTCCTCTTCGACCATAATCTGATTACCTTTTACAATGATGCGCTGGAGAAAGATACGTTCCACTGGAAAATTACCAATTTCAATTCAAAAAGCAGGGGATTGTTGGAAACTCAGAAGTTTTACACTAGCGAAGATGGTTACCACATGTTCGTCCTCTTGAAGGGTTACAGTGATTACTTGTGCTTGAAATACGTCTTGGTTCATGGGAAACATGATGACACCTTAGATTGGCCTTACAAGGGTGAAGTGTCCTTTACACTTTTGGACCAGACGGATGCAGAAGAAAGAAATGATAGGAAAGACGTGCATTATACGGCAAAATACAATAGTACCTTCGTTCATCACAATTCAACCTTTACCAAACCGTCTATAAATAAGGTTAATATGGCCTATGGGTCTTGCGAATTTTTGAGTATGAAGGATTTGTATTCAGAAAATTACATAAAGGACGACATCTTGCACTTTGTTATTAAAGTAAAAAAATAAACACTTTGCCGTGTTTTCCTTACACTAGTAAAAAAATAAAGTTACTAGTTATAAGTAAAACGTATTTGTCTTTGGGATTAACCCGAGGTCTTCGTTCGAGGGCGAGGATCGTCTTCAAAGCGGTCATTCTAGCCTCTAGAATCTAGAGGCTTCACTTGTGCCCTAGTTTTTGCCTGAATTACAAAACAGCGCGAGCCTTAATAGACGGCATCTTTGTTCTCCTTCCTTGGGAGATGGCAACCATCAGCCATTCTAAGACGCGGCTCTTCATTGGGACCGCGTATTTATTGGTCTAGCTATGGTGATTGTCGATAGCACTGCACGTGGTCGGATCGGGCGGCTCTTTTGATCTTTGCTACCGAGATGCGCGATTGAGGGCGCCTCGCTGGCTGCTGGATCAATTACTGGTTCTTGTGGCCGACCCTGTATACAGCGAGTACGCGGAGGAAGCCTTCTAACTAAGCTAAGCTGCTGGAAGAGGAAGGACGTTGTGGCTACCGTTAAAACAGTTTCATTTGGTTTTGTGCGCGTAAATAAAATAACTTGGAATTAAAAATGCGTATTACCTATCTATGCGTTAAGTTAGGTAATGTTCGTGAAAAATCACGGTTTACCATGTGCGGAAAAAGAAAAAAAGAAGTTTTTTGTCTAAAATGAAAATTGTGTATGTAGTGTTTCATCTAATACATATTTCACCTTGAAAATGTCCTCTTGCTATAGTAGACGAAACGTGGGGAGTCTTGAGAGCCCAAATATATGCTACCACAGATAACCCAGATTGCTCATTCTATACTACCGGTTGCCTATATAAGCGGTGCGTAGATTTATTTCACTGAGTTTGCGCATTAGCTCATAAGATGGCGTAGTTGTTGCAGCAAATACGTTGGCGAGAATAACTTCGAAAACAAATACAGTAATCCCTCAACATTCGCGAGGGTTACGTTCCTAGAAAACCTCGCGGATGTCGAATTCGCGAATGTTGAGTCGATCTTTCTTTGTAAATAGGGGGGTTACGTTCCATGATTTCATCATTGTAGTCAATGGAGGAAATTCCCGCATTTTTTTTGTACCTATGTTCATGTTTTTTCGTTAAATAATGGTACACATAATTCCTTAAACTTTATATTTTCAAAAAAGGTACAATTTAAAACAATTATTAACTAGATGTGGACGGTAGAAAATAGCTGCTTATCTTTGACTACTTAGCCAAGCGTATTTGTTGATTTAGGAGTTCAGTGTAATAAACCCTCGCGGCCTCGATTTCCCTCTTAAACTTCAAACTCCGAACTATGGACGGGTCGTAATTAACCACTTTGACAACCAGTTGTTGTTGAATGGTTAAAATTTATCGCAGCTCTTTTGAAGAGAAATTTTTACCTACGTTAAAAAAAGTTAAAAATAAAGAAAAAAAAAAAGAAATTTCATAGGACTTGCCTGAATTTTTATCCTCTTCTTCACTTTCTTCGGAGGCATCAGTTTTTTCACGCATCACTGCTAATAGCTCTTCTTCCGTTAATTCGTTTCCATGTGCGTGTAAGAGGTCACCAATTTCGTATCGAGTTATGTCCTCAAATCCTTCACCGCCGATTTGATGAGCAAGTTCAATTATCTCATCTTCTCGTTGACTTATTAGTGGAAGCGTGTTATTTTTGCTAACAACCTCTGGCCAAAGAGTTCTCCAACAAGCATTGATGGAACTTTGCTTCAGCTCCTTTAGGGAAGCGTCAATATCAACAATGCCATCCTCTATGTTAAACTTTTTCCAACTTCCAGTAACTGTTTCTTCTGAATTCACTTCAATTGAGGTTAAAATTCGTTTGAAGCATCTTCTGGTATAGTAGGCGTTGAAAGTCGCAATTATTCTCTGATCTAGGGGTTGAAGGAACGAGGTAGTGTTTGAGGGAAAAAAATATCACTTGAACATTAGGATGGGCACCTATTAATGTAGAGGGATGTCCAGGTGCGTTATCTATAATCAAAAGAACTTTGAAAACAATATTTTGAGAGGTCATATAGTTCTTTACTTCGTTAAACCATTCCAGGAATAAATCACCGGTTACCCATGATTTTTTGTTGGCTCTCCAAAATACGGGTAAGTCATTTTTATTTTTTCCCTTCAGTGCTCGCGGGTTTAACGATCGATAGATCATTATTGGTGTTATGTTGAAATCACCCGAGGCATTTGAACACAAGAGAAGAGAAATCCGATCTTTAGCCGCCTTAAAGCCTGGAGCTAATTGTTCAGTTTTAGATAGAAAAGTCCTGCTTGGCATTTTTTTGCAAAATAGTGCTATCTCGTCGGCATTGAACACCTGCTAAGGTTGGTATCCTCCTTTCTCAATTATAATTTAGAGTTCTTCAGGAAATTGTTTTGGGGCTTCATGATCACCATACGCCGATTCGCCTACCAATTTGAGGTTGTGTAAATTATGTCTCTTTTTGAAGTTTTCAAACCATTCTTTGCTTGCGAAGAAGGTTGATTCAGAATCGCTTTTTAGCCTTAGCCCTTATCAAGGCAGAAGTTATTGGAACACGCTTTTGATTCATATTTTCCAACCAAACGCTTAATGCATTTTCTGCCTCTTCCAAGGATTTATTGCGCACCTGGAAAACGATTTTGGCACTGACAGAAGTACTAGCCGCAACACTGCTTCTAATTGAATTTTCATTTTGTTTTATTGAGCGCACTGTAGATTCGTTTATGTTGAAAAATCGCCCGACAGCAGAAGCAGTATCCCCGGCCCGCAATTTATTTGATTCAAAACTCGCGAATGTCAAATCCGCGAATGTTGAGGGATTACGGTATACATTTTCGGGAATAGGGGAACATGGAACAAAATGGGGTACTTAAGATTTGGTTAGCTTTTTAAAGTTGATAAAATAGTAATTTGATTAACATTCCATGGTAAACACTTCATTAGGAACTCTTGAACGAAATACACGTCCCAGAAAAGCGATCAAGTTAAAATACCTAACTATATTTTGCCCTACCCATCGGGCAAAACGGGGTACACAGTCAAGGATGATCTTTTTACAAGTTGCCAATAGGTAGAGTCTCAATTCTCACGGTCACCAACACGATTGGCACATACTAGAAGACGGGTGATCGCGTTCACGACCCACAGAAGTGTGACTCCACCCTCTGGCAACTTGTGAAAAGAGCATCCAGTAGATAGTTTCGGAAAACTCATATTTAACATATTTTTATTCATTTTTATCGTTAAATAGGTATCTTACTATTCCTTTGGGTTTCCTCAACCAAAAGAAAGAAAAAAAGTTAAATTCTAAAAACTCTGTAACATAATGTGACCCCAGTTTGCTCTACCCCATCTTGCCCAAGTGGCTTCATAATAATAATAAAATAAACTAACACTGTACACTGAACACAAAATCAAATAAATAATATAGGATCTATTGTGGATTAAATAATGTACAGCTTGGTAGGACCATATTTGGTAATAGTTAAGTGAGTATGTTACTTGCGAGGGTGGAAAGAACTGCCAACAATTGCAAAAATGACAGAATTCCAGAGCATGAACTCTTAGCCTCACGTTGATTGGAGTACTAGAGGTCTGACTTTGAACACTACTTTTTGACAGTTTGGTGAGGTAGTTCACAAAGTTTCCGCGAGCTACCACCATTTCCTGAGCCTACAATGTACATACCCCATTTTGCCCGACTACCTTATTTTGACTCTCCTAATACACAAATTATTCCTCATAATTGCTAAATAAACTATTTTGTTCGTGGTGTTCTTGTATGTATTGCCTTTTTATAGACCTAAAAAACTAGGTTTTTTTCAAGGCAGTATATACTTGCATATAAATTAAAGCTTGATTTTAATGCGTAAATTTGTAGTATTTTATAATGTCGAATATTAAAAACACGCACTTAAATTGCCTAAATGACCGTCCAAAATTTCAGCACGGGAATAGCTAGATGCTTAAAGATGTAAAGTAATAAATACTTCAAATACTTTACGTCAAATCATAATAACTGTTCGATTGAAAATTAGTATTCCAGTTATACTGACTCGTTTAAAAAATGTGCAATGCAATTTAAGGCGTAGAAAACGGCGCATTGAGGAAAGGTGATATCGAAGAAAAACAGAAACACAAAACAAAAATTACTGATAGCAATTCATATGACGAAATGGTAGATAGCAACAAGATGTTACAATTTGTATGGTTCGCTGTATCATTCAGGGTCGGCTAAAGAAAAAAAAATTCAGTGTTATTTAACCAGATCTTCCAATTAATAACTACCGGTAACAAAGATGAATAGCAGTTTCGCCTTTGTGTCCATAAATTTGAATACATATCCAATATTCTTTATTTCAATAAATGTTCGATTCTTCAGTTATTCAATAATATGTATGTACATGTAAATTATCTGTAATAATGCGTACAAAATAATGATTATTCATAATTTTAATATATATTAAGATTTTATAAAATGTAATTCTGTAATGGGCTCCTGTACGCTCCGCGGGACAATGAATTAATGAAAATTTATGCTTGAAATCGACTGAAATGGGTTTATATAAGCTATTTCTATGAAATAAACCCTGGAAGGACCGTAAATATTGAATGAAACGT
>JAWQRP010001523.1:0-18777 GCA_033557875.1 Quadriops clusia | reverse complement strand
ATAATAATCCTCAAGAAAATGACCGGCTTTGGAAAATCAGGAATATTTATGAGAAAATGAATAATAAATTTAGAATTTCCTTCTATCCATTCCAAAAATTAGTCATCGATGAATCCCTTATCTTATTCAAAGGACAGCTTCGATTCAAACAGTATATTCCTTCAAAAAGACATAGATTCGGCATAAAATTATTTGTTGCTTGTGACTGTGAAACAGGACTGGTTTTGAATATTTTGGTGTATACTGGTTCAGATATTGATATTGCAAATGATCCACTGGGAATGTTCACATCTGTAGTCAAACAATTGCTCAGTCCTTATCTAGACAAATTCAATTTGCTTTATAATGATAATTGGTATCCAAGAATGGTATTATATTTGAATGAACATAACACCGGCTACTGCGGTACAATAAGAAAGAGCAGAAGGCATTTTCCGAAATTTACCCAACAACTACAACAAGGACGAACGGATATGATGAATTGTGACCATACAGTTTTAGCATTCAAGTGAAAGGATAAACGTGACATACATATGATTACAACATTTCATACTGTTGTTTTCTATATTACAATTAAAAAATAGTACGCCTGCAAATTTTTTTCAATTTTTATTATTTATGTGATTCCTCAATTCATTTTTTCTAATACTATGAAAATTTACAATTTTAGCTTAAAAATTACTTAATTGATGATAGGTTATTTAAAAATAATTTTTGTAATTTTTTTGCGTATGGTGCGATAGTAAACTTGAAAAATTACCCGCAGTTAAAGGGTTAAAGGCATTCATTATAATTATACGATCATTATAATTATACGATCATTATAATTATACGATCATTATAATTATACGATCATTATAATTATACGATCATTATAATTATACGACCATTATAATTTTAGTTTCACATCAATTTTTATTGATTCACACTAAGCTCTCACCTGTCTATTAGATAAGTTGTGTATAACAAACAAATATTTAAAACAAAAGGTTAAAACTGCCTTATAATTTAATTTTATATACAGTCAAGCCTGTTTTTACACGGTATATTAGTTCCTGAAGAATCGTGTAAAAATATACACTGTGCTTATGGAGAATTAGAAGATCCATTTCTGATATAATAAGTACAATTAATTTGACCAACAGGTCATATGATATTACGTTACTGATTTTATTTGCATATTTGACCTTACAAATACAAGCACATGGTAAATATGGCAGAATACAGACTTGTAAAAAAAAATTAAAAATCCTATAAGCCAAATAATGCATCAAACAATAACAAGTAAAAAAGTTTTAATATATTCAAGGTTGTCGATCAAATAAGAGGAATCCCCTATTTGAAGAATTTCTAAACCATGTTATTTTAAAATCGTGTACTAATAATCCATGTAAAGACAGATTTGACTACATTTTTTATAATAAGCAATTATAGATTTTATCATTAGCTCGTCGTATATTTCAATTGTCTTGTCTTTCAGTGTCGTTTGAACCAAATTCGTTGCAAAATTTGTGTCGTGCCAAGGTAAGGAATATTCTGAGAAATAGCATCGAGAAGGACTACCCAGAAGAAATTAAACGTCCACGTCACACTAGGAAAGTGAGGAGGAAGGAGCGTGTACTCAGAAGGTTGGCTGTGCCTCTATTTGAGGAAGATGATAGTTCTGACGAGGAGCAGGTTAGATTTGGAAGAAACGACATGATGAGTGAGTAAATTGTTAAATAAAACCTTTAATAAAAGAAAAAACTCTATATCTCTTAAGACTACACTTTCCATTGTCACATGACTGAATTTAAATTTCTTAACTCACGAATATTCAAATTTATTATTATTATTGGTCCTTCTAGATAAAAGAGAATTTAAAAAAATACAAGGAATTTTCGAGGTTAAAAAACAAAAATCAATAAGTTTATTTATAGAAAGAACACCTGTCCTATTAGTATAAAATCATAAAGCATGATTTTATGAGTTTATATCCCATAACAAACTTAAAAATAAAAACAAAATTGAAACCCGTAAGAAAAACAGTTTTCTCTAAATGGATGAATGAAAAACATTTTATTTCATTTACTTCCGTAGCAGAAAAAAAAATCACAACAAGATGCTGTTTGTTATAATAATTCTGTATTTTTTGTATGCATTTTAAGCCAACATTGAACAACATCGTTTATTATTACTATTTATTATGTATTAAACAAACATTGAAATATCCCGGGATTAATATATATTTCTTACATATTTTCACCTTATATAATATTCAACTATTTTGTTAGAATCTTGCAATTAAAATAACAGACTTATTAACATCCAGGCAGAGGAGTAATAATGCTTCGTCAGGAGTCACGAGAAGAAATCCTCAAGGATAATCCTCAAGCAGTGGATATCCCTAGCAACGCCAGCAGTTCCAAACCGCAGGTAGAAGAAGACTCTTCCTTACACTTCAATGTCCACCAGGAAATTCAGGCAATAATGGACCTTTACAAAAACGCAAAGTCTAGGGAAGCTAGGCAGAACGTATCTGGAAATGGCTGTGAAAATTCAACAACTACCACATGCACAATCGAGCATGCGGAAGGAGTCGATTTAGAGAGTGTTCTCAATAGTAATGAAGAAGTAAGCTTTTTAAAAGTCGAGACTCTATTGCAATCTTATTTTCATAATTGAAAAGCTAAAATATTACATAATTTACTCATTTTAGGTTCCTGGGACAAGTTCTGAGAGTAGCAACAAGAAGCGAAGTAATAGGATAAAGTTCGACAGCGGTTTTGGTGATGAAATCGAAGAACGTAACACCCCGATGAACATGGAGTGTTGTGACAGAAACCCTTTCGAATACGAATCCAGTTCAAGTGAAGATGACGCCGAGGGTGTACCAGTGAAGCGTGTAAAAGCAAAAGTTCCCGTTGAAGGCGAGAGTGGTGCTAAATGGAGAAGGATAAATTTACCCGCCTCCCACCACAGCAGTGGAAGTGACAGTGAAAACATGTTCGAGGAAGAAGAAGAGGATGCTTCAAACACAGCTTGCAGAATAATGGTGCCAAGTCCCTACACACCCTTGATGACTCAGAAAATCCTGCAGCTGCCGTTACCCACCATCTTAAAGAAATATCTTAATTACTACAAGGAGTTTTAAAAAAGTCCCAAGATACATTTTTATTGTAGGTGATTTAAAAGTGAAAATCAAATTTTCAACATTTTGTCGTTTCTGTTATTATTAACATAATTCTTTTCTTTGTTCTTTTATGTTCGTTAAATATCAATATTAATTGGGTTTGTTAAAAGAAGGAGGTTGAAGGTGAAGGACCGAATTATGTTGGTAATTCTGGAAATATTATGATTTTCCTGTTACGTACTTTTAAACCACTAATGTTTATATGCCGATATATTGATTAACAACATGTCAAACATCGTTTTTAATGTGTTTTTAGTTATACAGAGGAAAATCCGTTGCAGTTAATAAGCAGTTATGCATAGTAGATTTTTCTTATTCTAGTTAATACATAATTTTCCAATATTTTATATAATATATATACATATATGCTACAACTTAAACTGTACCATGAGTTTTAACCCAATATTCATCCATCCTATCTCATGAAAACAATTTCATTTTAAATGTGCTCGGGTTTTTAAAGACAACAAACTCAGAACCATGTGCTTCAGCATTTTTTGCCTTTCAACAACTCCAATTTCACCATCCCGTGTGGCTATATATATTTTATATTATGTTTTAGTTCTACTTACAAAGCTATTAATAACTGAATAATAAGTTCTTGTGTTTTGACATCTTTTATTTGTGAGAATTTCTTGGGGATCTGTAGACTAGGAATTAAAAGTGAAAAATATTGGTTTTTATGTTTTATTTACTCAGTACATGTGTTGAGATGAGGTATCTCATTTCTTGAAAAATGAGATATCTCCGTTCCTCAGAACATAAAACAACCTAGAGGAAGAACATCCATTACAGATCATTTATTAAAAATTTATTTAATGTCCAAAAATATTTAGGTTTTGTATTAGCTAGTGGTTAGTTCCGTTGTAGTGAAATGTTCCTGCGATGAAATACAAGTTTTATGCTGAAATAAAGAAAACTGGAATAGAAAAAAGTGGAATAAAGAAAACTGGAATACATTAGAAGAATGGGATGCAGCAGAAAGGAATAAACGAAGAGGATGAACGAATATCCGAAAGGAATATTAATGAAGTTGCACATGGAAGTAGGCATAAGAGTGGGCCAGACAAAATGAGGTAAGTTTTTATTTTATTATATTAATATAGAAGGAACGAAAAATCAAATCAGCTGTAGTCTATTTATTAAATATTTAATTAAGCGGATTATTTAGTAATAAAAGATGATTAAAATGATTAATGCAGATATTATTACTAAACAAAATTCATTACATCTACGTTTCCTACATGATGCACGAGATTCCATATCGCTGAGTTGCAAAATTGCATTAATAATAATGCATTAATAATAATAATATAAATTTTTGGTTATATAATTTTAGAAGATTCAAATACTACTGGCTACACAAATATTTGTTATTGGCAGTATGTTTTACAGTGTTTTGGTAGCTTGAAGGACAAAACTGACGATATGTCATCTATATCATTAGGTCTGTTTCACAAATGGTCCAGGACTATTCGGAACAATAACTAGCCGATAATTGAGGTACATTTTGAAATCTGACTTGTTGTTGCTTTAAATAGTTCTGGACTATCTCGTGGAACAGATTTATTAACTCCCCTATAACTGATTGGCTTCTTCTTCGTAATACTGATTCGGTTTGAATAGCAGGGTGGTTCACTATCAATCACGTTTAAGGTAACTACCACTAAAATATTGTCTTAGTTCGTTATCAAACTCGTCCACGCTGCCATCCGTCAATTCTTCCTCCTGAAAGTTAATCACAGAAAAGCTTCAAAACAATTTAATGAAGAATTTATTTAATTAATCACGACTTCTTGTTGAGGTGGGTTTGTAATTTTGTAGAAGAGACGTTATGATCTCGTGAAGGTTTTCTGGCTTGATTGATTTCTGTCGGATTGAATGTGACTATCTTTACAGTTTTTTTTAACTTAGTTTTGTAGAACGTGAGTTCAAAATCACCTTTAATAAATATTAGAGACATCTCGTAGCATACCCCTGAATTAATTGTACACATTATATGTTGTGGTGGCAAGTGAGTCTTGATTTGATTGTTTTAGAAATATATGATGAATTTGTTTGTTTTGAATTAAATGGAAACAATATTATTTTATATTATATTAAAAAGAGTTAAATACCCTGCTTTTATGTATTTATTATTTTGTACAAAATTAGCTGTATTGTTACTAATTTTCACAAATTTTATTATTGTTCTTTTTAAATTGCAGTGTTTTCTTTTTTAATTTCATGCAGATCACATGCAAGTTATGAATTTTGGTGTTCATTGGCAACAAACGACATAGAAATATACTTATTAGCGATTATGAAGTCTACTGCATTTTTTTATTGCATAAAAACTTTAGTAGGATATTTTTTAATGATTTTAGCACACACCATATTATTGAAAAATTTAGCATTTTATAACACTTATGTTAAAAGCAAAACCAGAATAACTCAGTATATTTTATCGTAATTGTAAGTCACTTTAGCATAAATACTACACAGAGCGTTTCATTTTTTCTAGAACATTTATAATAAACAATATTCAAATTATACACGTATGGGATTGCTTGAATTACTACTAATTTATACTACGAGTCCATGCTTTTGTTATTATGTCGCGTTTTAAGAAGTACTATAACATTTGCTGAAAGAAAGCTCTTTAAGATAGGAACTAATGAAGTTTTTTTTTCACTGATTTTGAATGTAGTAACTTTCATGTGTATTTTTAAAAATCTAAAAAAATATTGAAAGATAATCAACATATTAGAACTGCCATTAGTTGAAACATTTTTATTTTTAAATAAGATTCTGTACCACTAGTAAATTCAATTTTTGGCCAAAGAATTTTGTCGTTAGTTCCTCTCTTAGTTTTTAGATATGTTTTACTGGTTATAATGTTACGTAATAATTTGCAAGCATTCTACGTCGTTGCATTTTACTACCTAAGTACAATACTTCTAATGCGCTAAATACTGATAGGGGCAGGATCGAATTTAATAATACCTATTGAATTTAAACATACAATTAAATAATATACATGTACACTAGAGGTTGAATTGCTACTAGAGGTGAAAGTACTCACGTTATGCAAAAACTTAAGTATGTATATCTGTTTTAAAACTCGACCAAGAAGAGTTGAATCACCTCGTTTGGAAGAGGCACTCATTTTTTGAGGAAACACCTACCTGTGACGACGCTTGACTTGGATGCTGCAAGAAAAACAAGAGTAAATGCGTTGGAGCAATGGTGATAGTGTCTAAATTATTAGGAAAAATTGGTGTCGACGAGGATGAGGCAGCTGTACGGTAACAGCTCTGGAATAAAGCAGTTTTTGGATAGTATAGAGCTGGGATAAGATAGCCCTAGAATAAGACAGCCTTTAGACAAATCAGCCTTTGGATAGAGCAGTTTTTGGATAAAATAGCATTTGGATAGAACAGCCTTTGGGTAAAACAGCCTTTGAGTAAAACAGCCTTTGAGTAAAACAGCCTTTGAGTAAAACAGCCTTTGAGTAAAACAGCCTTCGAGTAAAACAGCCTTTGAGTAAAACACCCTTTGGGTAAAACTGCCTTTGAGTAAAACAGCCTTTGGGTAAAACAGGCTTTGAGTAAAACAGCTTTTGAGTAAAACAGCCTTTGAGTAAAACACCCTTTGGGTAAAACCCCTGGTAAAAGCCCTGGGGTAAGATATGCCCTAAGTGAATGCGCCATTGCTAAACATAATTTTATTCAGGAATAACTTGAATAAAGCATCGTATAACAAAAATTTTCAATGAAATTAACAAGGCCATCATTTTGAAAATAATTTTATTTGATAGTCAAATCAGCAAGTTATTGCCCATTCCACTGCAAGGATAGATAAACAATTCAAGAATAAAAAAATGTAATTTTGAAAAACTTCAGTCTATTTTATTTCAAACGACTTTAACAAATCATTCTTCGATAATGAAAAACATGTGTGATTACCCAAACTATTATGAAATAGTATTTACAAAACGTTAAGCATTTAGCTGTCGGTAGAGACCACAATCCTATAACATGACAATCAAATGAAAACAAAGAAATTGGAAATTAAATCACACATCACATCGTTTAAAGTAATTGTTCAGATTTTCGTGAGTTGTAATATTGCAAAATTTAGTGGGTGCAGTTAAATTAGATTTCCTCATCTAATTTGACTGCAAATATTACAAGTATGAACCACACATCTGTGATGGAACGTGACAATTTTTTAATAAAATGGTATCATAAAAATAAGTTTACAATAAAACAGCTTGATGAAATAAAGCACAACTAGTTTAAATTCACTTTGATTTAACTTCAATTAAATTTTAACGGTTTTCTTCTTTCCGAATTTAACGAATTCAACAACTAAGAGAAATTTCACACATATTTCACAATGGAATTAAAACCCTTCACTATGCTTTAAAAACACGGTTTCTGCCTATTGGGTTGTTTTTTGCTTGAATCAAATGAAAAATAGTGGTGCGAATTTTTTGGGTTGATTTTTCTTATTCGCAAGAAACAAACCGAAGATGAACAAAAAGAAAACGTTTTTCTGCATATAAAATATTTTTGTATACAGCAAGTACGAACTCCCCTTATGCGATGGGTCGTCTTGAAAACTAGGGCAGTGTGCCATGTCAGGGAGGGGTTGTATCATCCCCCACCCCTTTGGAGTCAATGACCGGTCCTAGCCCTCTTGATACAATCACCGTCTAATCTAGAATACGACGTACTTTTCGGAAATTCTTTAGTAATTATGTTCGAACAACGGAATTTTATGCATCCCCTCATCGTCTCAATAATAATCACAAGTATACAATAAAAAAAGTTTAATATGTTTAACAAGTCATCGAGTTCATTTTTAATTGTTTAAGTTTTCACACTTACACGTATTTTTAATAATAATCGTAATGATAATTAAGATGCTATGCGATTCGTGAAATCAATAACGAGGTATGGGGACGTGGGCGCCTCTCCCGCGCTTCCTAATGAAAAAATTATTTTCGATTTTTTTATTCTTATGTTATGGGAAATTTCCATAGTGGATGAATAGAAAATTGTGTTGGTGCAATAACTCGACACAAATACAGCAGAAAAGATACTACTAAAATTCCGGGTCAACTTTAGAGAACTGAAAGCCCCCCATTTTTTTGCAAGACAATAAAAATAGCTACACTAAGGACTAGTTTTCTAAATTCAAAATACTTTTTGTTAATCAACTGTGTGATGGGACAAACTATTATAACGTCACTGTGTTAAATCACCAACATTATTCTCAATTCAATGAATTGGATTCTCACGAATTTTCATGATTAATAATTAATTAAATATGCGATAGTTTGCTACAAGAATTTTTTCTATAAATTTCATAACATGAGAACATTTTATTAGACAAGTTTCGATAAAATTTGGGGAAAACCTTTAACAAAGTTTCGTACCAAATTTCGTACGCACATGTTCTAAAAAAGTATCTTTACTAAAGAAGATGTACCCAATATACAAAAGATTACAAATTTGCAAAGAACCCGTTTCATGTTACGAAATGATTCGATTAGAGCAATTCCAGCAATCGATCGCATTTATAATCGCTTTCGAGCTTGAAAGGTTTAAGAGAGCCGTTCAAAGTTTCAGCTTCGGAAGCAGGCGAGAGAGCGCAGCACATCGGTTGTATCGAATGTCTTATGTTCGGGGCAGGTTGTAAAACGGAGTTGGCGTTGGTCGTTTTGTGTCGGTGTCTTCGACCTGCCGCGAAAGTGGGTCAGTCGGTCAAAAGCTCGCGACCAACCCTCGTACCCCATTTTACCAACCCCCTTCTCTATTCACATGCAGTTGTACTCATACACTCATCTTTCTCCCTTTCTCTCTCTCTCTCTCTCTCTCTCCTTTCACACAGCTGATCAACACAAGTACATAGTTGGATACGTCCTTTATTTGGAATGTTTACATGCTGGCAGTGGTAATTAGATTTTAGAACATTACATTATGGAGGATGGAGCTTTCTTGTTCCTTTAACCTTCACATAAATCATAAGCTGTGCGGTTCCACTCTATTTAATGCTATTAAAAATATTTTATTTCACAGATAGTACGTCTTATCTTACACCTCAGGTCTGCATATTTTTACAAATACATAAATTCGCAATAAAATTATAATGTCACAAAATTTTGAATTCAAAAACAAGTCTCATACAAGGCTCATACCCTGATATATTTCAATGTTGTTGATAGATGCCGTTTATGGAGCTTATGATAACAAATTGTGAGGAAGTGTTCACATGGAGGAATGACGATAATGTGACAATCTGAGTATTTAAATTATCTGAGCGTTAAAATTATCTGAGCATTAAAATTATCTGAGCATTAAAATTATTTGAGCATTAAATTATCTGAGCATTAAAATTATCTAAGCATTAAAATTATCTAAGCATTAAAATTATAATCACTAAAACAATCACAAGGGGTACGAAAGTCCGAAATTTGGCACAAAATATTGTTTCCATTTTAAAACTATAATAATCAAAGTACCAATCGGAGTAATCCCGAAAAAAAGTGGTATTAAATTTTGTTGATGCATTTTTGGTGTTTTGTAGGCAGTAGACATATCGGTTAGCTATTTAAATAGGTAAATAAATTTGGCACAATTTTTGTACTTAATTGGCATTAAATCGAGTGCGACCGCACGCCCGAGAACAAAAAGTGAATAACAGTTGTTGAGTTCTCTACAGTCGTTTTATGAAACAATGTACCTAACAAACCAGACAAATCGGTGCAATAATTTCGTAAAGCGAACGTAGACACTTTAAATTTATCTAATATAGACCTACAGTTCTTTCCATTTCTCATGAAAATTCAATTTAAAATTCAGTTAAACCCTTTCATTCGTATCACAACAGACCCGATCAAGATAACCACGAAATAAGGAACAAAAAGTTGAGAAATCAAAGACAATTGAGCAATGTACAATCATCATAAATCCCATTTATAAATATTTCAATATCCTAAACAATTCGTTTTTATAAATATTCTCTATACCTTGGCTAGTCATATATCTTAAAAATAATTAACTTTTAGATCGGCTAAGTAGTCGTACAACCCATATAATTTATAAAAAGTACAAAGCAATTATAACTATATTTTTTATTCTTTTAATTAACTCGGCAATGGCGACCAAGTGCAAGTCCTTTTTACATTTGGGATGCTGTGGAGCACACGAATCCGTTTCAAATGTAACCCTCGAGCTTCAAGAGGTAATCCTCAATTTCGAAAGGTCACCCTTTAGTACGAAAGGTAACCCCCCATGTTCAAAAAGTAATCTTTGGTAAGATTTGAAATGTAATCCTCAAGATTGAAAACGTAAAGTGCAGTAAATAAAGACTGGCCAAACGAAACCCGTTCCAATGTACTAACAACTCTTTAGTAGACTCGAGAGAACGTCTCAATTGAAAGTATACGTTGATTGAAAGTGTACCTCTATTGGATTGGTACCTCATATGGAAGTGTACCTCAAATGGAAGTATTCCTTAAATAGAAGTGAACCTCAAATGGAGGTGTACCTCAAATGGAAGTGTACCTCAAATGGAAGTATTCCTTAAATAGAAGTGAACCTCAAATGGAAGTGTACCTCAAATGGAAGTGCACCTCAAATGGAAGTGTACCTCAAATGGAAGTGTACGTTAAATAGAAGTGTACTTCAAATGGAAGTGTACTTCAAATGGAAGTATTCCTTAAATAGAAGTGAACCTCAAATGGTAGTGCACCTCAAACGGAAGTATTCCTTAAATAGAAGTGAACCTCAAATGGAAGCATACCTCCAATGGAAATGTACCTCAAATGGAAGCATACCTCAAATGGAAATGTATCTCAAATGGAAGTGCACCTCAAACGGAAGTGCACCTCAAACGGAGGTATTCCTTAAATAGAAGTGAACCTCAAATGGAAACATACCTCAAATGGAAATGTACCTCAAATGGAAACATACTTCAAATGGAAATGTACCTCAAATGGAAGTGCACCTCAAACGGAAGTATTCCTTAAATAGAAGTGAACCTCAAATGGAAGCATACCTCAAATGGAAATGTACCTCAAATGGAGGTGCACCTCAAACGGAAGTATTCCTTAAATAGAAGTGAACCTCAAATGGAAGCATACCTCAAATGGAAATGTACCTCAAATGGAAATGTACCTCAAATGCCTAAGTCAATCGGGAGCGACCTCAATTAAAAGTGATCCTACAACCGAAAAAAAAAAAAACTCGTCGAGAAAACAAAACTGCGAACCTTTCCTCCTCGTAGGCCTAAATTTACTGCACCACTAACCAATTGGATTAGAAATCGATTATCTTTGTTTGAATCTTTATTGTAAAAATGAATTTTACAAGGTAAACAGGATACCTATACAAAAACAATGCAAATTCTGCAAGAATCGTTTGGTACCCGTTTTGGTTTCAGAGAACACGACGTGTATCGATCGATCTACGTACCGATTGTCAGCAGCCCTTTTGGCCAAAGGTTTTTCCAACCCTGAACAAAGGTTCTTAACCTTTAACGAAGGTTACGCGGCGCAGCGTTTGCTTTAGAAGTTATTTGTGTTAGGAGATCGTCGACAGTGGTCATCACTTTATCAATCTGTACGATGTACTGTTGCATCCCTAAGCGGTAATTTTTTTAGTTAGTTGGTAGCAGTGTACAGTCATATTCACATGATCCGATATGTGATATCGCAGCACCTGCTTAAACCTTAAATTTTAATGTCTGTGGGTAGTTTGTGCTATGTGACACGAGTGGCAGTCGGTAGCTGATGCTCACAGCCTATCCTCCTCTTCTTCTTCCTCCTCCACCTCCTCCACTCCACCTTCGTTCTCCTCCTTGTAACCGGGGTGCTCGGAAATCGCATAATAATTACCTGGCAAGATAAAGTGAGGGTTGTAATCAGTCTGCCCGGTAGAAAGAGATGGCGCGGTTTTGGTCGGGCGCGAGTCGCGAACGCTTAAAATCGGTTCTCCTTTGGCGAAAGGGCGGACGAACGGAGAGAAGGGCTGGGAATTATACCACTCAAGAAGAGCTGGAGAGGAAGAATGCGGGAATGGTGATTATAGAGGTGAAATGTGGGCATCCCTCTTTTTATAGACTGTCTAGATTTGGAAGGCGTGACCTAGAGGGTTTTGGATAAATCACAATTTAAGTAAGGTAATGGAAATCAAAGTGTAGACTGGGAGCCGAGAGGGGTTCAATTAGTATTGAAAGGCGAGGTGTAGGGAAAGAAAAATGGTAGTTGAATTGCTGGAGTTGGGGACGTACACTTCACGAGGTGGCATTGCCGGGAGAAAAAAAGGATGTTTTAAGATGCCTGTAAGGTTAGTTAGTTTGTTATATGGAATTTTTTTTGTGAGAGGTTAATCCTTTTAGATGTAGAAGAATGGGAAAGACATAAATATTCCGCAGGTGTTCCTTATTATCTGGGATATGCTTATAAAGTAAAACGTATTGAGAACCAATACGTATCAACTTTGTTATGGGCCACAAGAAATTTCGTGACGACCTTGTCAAATTTAGTGTTTTGTCATCTTGGGTAAATAGATCTTAAAACTGACTGGTGCAAAGACTGGTCAAAGTTTGCTATGGTCTAGGGAACACTTTAAGAACCTGTTAGACAATACTTTCAGTTGTTTCAATCCTCTGTTTCTTATTTAATTACGCTGAGAAGAGGTGTTTGTTATTAATCTTCGTTTTACCACCGAGTTCATCGCTTTCTCCTTATATTTTTGGTATTTTTCCAAAATGAGAAATGATATGAGCGAACAAATGTATGTTTCATCCAGATCTGGTGTACATATTATAGGAATTCTAAGAATAGATGTGAAACAAATAGGTATGTCCATTATGTTAGTGTCCCGTTTCAGTATTAGCTATCCTGACAGTATTCAACTTTCACATATAGGACAAACAGAGACTGTGATTGAACTGGAAACGAAACTGAGAACTGAACCGACGCGACGGTCTAAAAGGACTGTTAGATGAAAGTATTGCTTGGTCATGTCCTGAAGCAAATTTTGTTGGTGTAATCGATCCACGGTTTAGTTAAGATTTAGTTAAGGTCAAGATATAGTTAAGATTTCAGAAAAGGCAATAAATATAGTTTAGGGTTTAGGGTCGAGAGGGATGAGGTTGTTCGCGTCCTGCAAAAGAAGAACCAATTCTCAGAGCATCCTTATGTTTTTCTAACAACACTATTTGACCGTTCGAGTCGTTTGGTATACGGTACAGGGTCGGCCCATTCATAAAATGTACACCGCCATACAGTAATTCTATACAGATGTACGTCTGGTTGCCTATATTTTATTCCTTGGCCGACCGTGTACCGTGCACTAAATGATTCTTGTACGGTCAAATGGGTGTTGTTGGAAAGCACCTATTGCCGACTCGCACGGGACTAAAAGCGCGGGGCAGAAGAGGGCTCCCCCTCTTTACCAAGAGCCCTCTGAGAGGATAATTACCGTTATAAATAACACCCAGTTCGCGCAACACGTCTCCTCTGATCGTCGCCTTAATAGTCCAATTGTAACAATCGTCACTTTCGCTCTCTCGGTCGAGCCTCTCGACGTCGAGGATCTTGGAACTGAGTCTCTCCAGGATGATGCCGATGTCCTTGATGCTCAGGTGTCGCTTCTGGTCCACGCTGAGCTGGTCGATCAGGAGCAGGAACTTCTCGGAGGTGACGGCTTCGTCTTCCATGACCGTATTCTCCGTCTCGCTCTCGGAGCTCTCGTGGTCGGGCTGAGCGAGAGAGGAAGTGTGTCTGGCGATGCCGTCGAGGCCGCCGGTGGTGGTGTCGAGGAAGCGCACGTGTCTCGAGGCGGCGCCGGCGCCGGGAGGCGGCTGAGGCGATTGCGTCTGTTGGGCATCCTGGATGGGCGAGGTGGCCACGCTCTTGTGAACGGCGATCTTGCGGCCTTCCTCGTGCAGGGCGCAGCAGTGGAAGTCGCACTCGATCTGGCCGTTGCTCTGGGGACTGCCGGCTCTCGGCTGGTGGGCGTGATGCGCACATTCCGGCGTGTGAATGTGGATGGTTGCGCTCTCTAACGAGCTGCCCTGCTTCGAGAGGCGGTGCAGCGGCGGCGGCTGCGGTTGTTTCACGTCGTCGTGATTTATCACAGTGATCTGGGGGCTCGCGTATCGGGTGGGCTGAGGCTGAGGGGGTAACGGCGGGTACGCGTCATTGATGATGGTTTCTTTCTTACCCACCGAGGTTTGTATCACCAGCGACGGCCGCTTGCTGGGCGAGAACTTGCCGGGGGCGGGCGAGGGAGCCTCCGAGGATTGCCGAGACGGGCCGGACCTCTGGTCCCAGTGCAGCACCACGGTGACGCGTCCCTTGTTGTCCATGATCTTCCAGGATGGCGTCTCATCATGTAGCTCCAGAGCGTGGATCGTCTCACACACGATCTTCGGGATCGCCGAGATAGCTACTGACAGACAAGATTAACAAGGATTAATAAGAGGACCCTCTTTCACCACCCCTTTGCCTCCCTTATCTCATGTCATTCTGCCTGTAACAGCCCGAGTCACCGCCGTTAACTTCTGTTATTCTCATTGCCTATTGCGTTATACGTGCTACAGGTCCTCGACTTTCCTAAATCTAATATAAGGCAATTGGTACCTACACGTTTTGTACCCCCTATGCACAGCAATATTCCGTATAAAGCAATGGGTACATCCGTAATCTCTAACATTTAATGTTGTAAATATTAAAATATCATTTCCTTGAAGAAATGTATACATGCACGAAACGTTGACAAACAAGTACGACTGAAATTATACAGGATGAATATTTCAACTCTGAATTTATGGCAGTTAACGTCCAGTTCTTAATAGCGGGTGGGTTATTTATGGATTAGAGTTGACAAGCAAGTCTAGCCGTTCGAACAAACGGAATTCGCTCTTACCGTCCTAGCTTAGGTGTAAACATGTGGAATATCCATCCTGTACCTTTGTTTGATTACACATCAAGACACCAATAACTGAATGGTAGTATATCAATAATGAAGTCCAAGAAAAATATGACTAATAATATATTAGTAACCTGGTTTTGATGCTTCATGCCTATTTTTTTTTAATTGTAACGAAATTTTTGATTGATAAATAAATAGGTGTAAAGTTTTTAATTTACTAGAAAGATGTCTTTTTAAGGAAATATAAACAAATTTAAGAATTTATCATAAAGTTACTAGAAAAAATATGGTACGAAATAAGTGATGTGTCACATCCGAGCATCAGGAACAACTTACACCCTATTTACCGGTAGGTCACGTCAGGTTATGTTAGGTCGCGTCAGGTCATGTTCAAATTACTAATTTGGTGTCATAGGTGGGTTAGTTTCGCTCGGAACGGAGCGGACCTTTGGAAAGTAGGCCAGTCACCTCTTCGGCTCCCGTCGTCCCAGTTCATTCTACGTAACACAACACAACATAATTAGTTACCTGCGCGTATCACGTCTACTCCAGCCGGCAACCAGCGTTCTCCAGGCCGCAACAGAAGCAAGACAGTGTTGGCGGGAAGGGTCCTGAAATATTCCGCGTCTTCCACTTGCGTCCCGTCACTTTCCAACACGAGACGGACGGGCTCGCCGATGGAAACTCCCAGTTTGTCTCTTCCTCTTTGCACCAGCTCCTCGAGACTTCCCACCACCAGCCCTTTCCTCACGCTACGCCTCCCGTCCCATAGCTTGAAGGGTCTCTTTCCGCGAGATTCCTGCAACACACCCAATCCCATCACCACATCTATCAACTCGTGCGATCGCCGACAGCACTGAGATCACCGTCATCACTTCGGTCACTTCACACCACCTGACCTACCATATTATGGCAACCATCACTTCTTACGCTCACTCTCTAATTAGACAATTTTGGAATAACATTCGTTATTGCATGTCATTATATTGTTATATTATATTGTATTGTATTGTTATATTATATTGAATTGTTATATTATATTGTATTGTTATATTATATAGTATTGTTATATTATATTGAATTGTTATATTATATTGAATTGTTATATTATATTGTATTGTTATATTATATTGTATTGTTATATTATATTATATTGTTATTCATAATGCCGTTAAAATTGTTAATAACATACAGTGAATATGAGAAACTAAGGGGTTCAAATGCCCATTTAGTGAATTCATTCAAAGTGATCCATTCATATTTTTTATTGTACGGTACACGAAATTACTATATGCGTACTCGACTAAATGAAATGGGAAATTTGGCAAAAAGAGCACTTCAACGCCTAACCAGGCTCCTGCAGGATTCGTCGAATCGACTTTTATGTAAATTACGTTAAGGTACAGAAAACATCCTTCTCGGCCTCTGACAAGCAAAATTGATTACATACGTTTCCATTTCGGCAATGACTCGGCTCTGGGAACACTAATCCTTGCTCGTCACAACAACCAAATTTATAATCATTCGAGTACACGAGGGTTTACGATTAAAAAACACTGAGGATCGACGGCGATGGGTGTTAGCTCCCCCAAAGCAGGAGCGAAACTTGAATACACGATGCACTTATGTGGCAATAAAGGTGGCGGAATCTCCGACGAAGGAGGGCGAAAGGTTGCCAAACCTCCCTGAGGTGGTGTGAAGTGATCATGCAGCGACACAGGGGTAATTAAAAGTGTTACGAGTGAAGGATGGAGCGTACCTCTCTTGCCATCACGGCATTTCTTATATTGCGGCCTAGCACCCGCCGCCTCGCCGCCGCCTGCACACGACCTTACTCGAGCACCTCAAAAGTCACTGGTAAACAGTCCTGGCCTAACCGCATATTTGCCCCAATCCGACCCGTCTCTTTTTGTCCATTCTGTGCCAATATGCTCCGAACGGACTAGTCTTTGACCTGCCACGGACCCTGCGAACTGCCCTGATTAGCGCGCCCTCTGCAGGCCGATCGATTTCGACGAAGGCGCGGCGCCGCGCCGCTCGCAGTGGGCCGTGGACGCAGCGCGCAGCGGCTCCAGGCGCATCCCGACTTGCCCGTTCCTGCCCTGTCCTGTCCTGTCCCGTCGAAGGAAGACGCAGGCGTCTAACGCCCCCGCACCCCACCCGTCCTCCCCTCCCCGCCGCCGCCCGCCGCCGTCACTGCCGCCAACGCCAACGCCGCCGTCACTGCCGCCGACGCCGACGCCGCCGCCGCGCCGCATTCCGCCCACCCCCGCGCCGAATCGGCTACTCCCGACGTCGACGCCTGACTCCCTTTTGTTTTAAACTTTTATACCAGCGCGAAATGCGAAACCTCCGCTCGTACACTCGAACTTCTTTAACTCGAAATGTTCGCCACCTCCATGTTCCTCAACTGCACTGGAAGAAGTAATTTGTTGAGATAACAAATAATACAAATAATTTGTGTAATGATATATATTTTTAAAGGTCCTTTGTTGAGTTGTTGGTTTAATTGGTGTGATATTAAATTCACTTATTTGTTTTCTTTCATTTTTATTTATTTATTATTAATTTTTTTATTTATTATTTATTTTTTTATTTATTATTTATTTTTTTATTTATTATTTATTTTTTTATTTATTATCTATTTTTTATTTATTATTTATTTATTTATTATGTATCTATTTATTATTTATTTTGGTTTATGATTTATTTTATGGTTACTTATTTTACTTTACTTATTTTACTGAACTTTATATTACGACAGAGTCAAACAGAGTGACAACGCAATACATACTTATATGACCCGATTGCTTATATCGGCAATTTATAAGGCAAAATTAAAAAGTCTATTCCCACACACATGTTGTGAACCGACCGATCACGGTACCTGTTATGCCGAGCAAGAGCAAGAGCACTCTTAGGTAGTTTAAATGCTTGCATTCCCCCATATGTCGTCAGCTTCTATGCCGAGTTCGAACCGAGCCGAAGTACTAATTTGCAACTGCCAAATCGGAACAGGCACGTTACTTGCCGGTGTGTGGGAATACTCCTTAAGGGTCCATTTAAAAGCAATATGGCGGAACAAGTTAGGTTAAGATTTTCATCATTTTATTTCGACATTTACTACATTTATTAATTTTTTACCTTCATGTTACCATAAAAGAATTTATAAAACTTTTTCGGCTCTTTCGTATAAGCTATATATTATTACTCAAATTAGAAATTGTTTTTATGGAAATTATAAAATTTTGACCTTCAAGCAATGACCTTGTCGACTTCATTAAAAATGTGATATTGCTCGAAAAGTTGGGCCCAATGTATTAATAGGAGGTTGTTATTAGCTTCTAAGTGATTAATTATTTTGACCTAAGGGCACAAAGGAGTTGGAACTAAGTTATAATTGTTGTATTTGTCGAAATAAGAATTTATTGACGTCATCTGTCAAAACTATAAAACTCTTAGTAGAAGAAGTTCAGCCACAGTATAAACAGTACCACGACTCCGAGGTTTGCCAGAATGTGCGTAATTGCCTGCGTGGTCTCCTCAAAATAAGCTCTCTTACGACAAGTGTAGATCGAAATAGATCGGTGATTTCCGTTATGTATCATACGCGCTACTTGCCGAAGAAACACGAAGAATTGGAAAAAGGAGTTAGGGAATTAAATGCTGCCC
>JAWQRP010001522.1:0-18779 GCA_033557875.1 Quadriops clusia | reverse complement strand
TATATATGTAGGGTAAAATGTATATGTGTACATGGTAATATGTACACGTGTACATGGTCAGGTGTATATGTGCACATGGCAATAAGTATACGTGTACATGGCAATAAGTATATGTGTACATGGTAATGAATATATGTGTACATGGGTGCCCGTGATTCTTCACGGGCATTAACTAGTATATAATAATAGAGAACACAGATTCAAAAAAATAAGAATAATTATTACTTTTATTATTTATTACCTTGGTGTTAAATTGATAAGAAAATTTTATTATTCTTTATATGATTATAAGCGTAAGTTGGTAAACTAAGGTAACAGGAAATATAAAATTTGCAAAACAGTACCTAAATAATAGTGGATGCATTACCACCGTAGAACTATGGACCTGAACCGTAAGAATTTCAGTTTAACTGAAAAAACTATTATTGGACTTGGTGAACCAAAATATAGAGATCATTGAAAATAAAAAAAAACTGATGCTGTAACCACCCACAAAAGAATACAGGATTGGCTTGCTATAACACTTCTTTACAATGCATCTTCCAAAAGTGAACACCTAATATTGCAACAGTTGAAAGAACTAAACCACAGTTTGATGAGGAGAGCTAGAAAAAATTTAACTACTGATCGGATAACTTGAAAACTTTATTTAAAATTTGTAAGAAAAACAAAGTAAATTATTTGATAGTATGTGTGATAGTATGCGTTGGCTTACCCATACATAAACTATTGTATACCGGTCAGGCTAAAGACTTGGAAAGAATCTTTGTGATTCAAAAACGCATGATACGCACTATTTTCTGTCTCAGCTATCGTGAGTCTTGTCGTGAGACATTTAAAAGCAATAGAATTCTGACGGTGGCGTGCATATACATATATAGATGCGTACAGTTGTGCGAGAACACCCCCAAGAGTTCATGTCCAGCTCAAAAATTAATAAATATAAGACCAGAAAAGGAGCTATTCTATGAAAGGCACCGAACTGCGGAATATGAGAAGAGTCCTAGATACTGCTGTGAAAAGATTTACAACCATCTACCCGCATCGATGAAGACTTTAAAATCCGACTGCAGATTTCGGGTGAAGTTCAAGACCATGCTTAGGGAAATGTGTTTCTATACAATAGGGGAGTTTTTTTCATGTGACTTTACAGAACTATGAATTTGTTTTACATGCTGTTGTACTTTCTGACGTTCGCATCCATTGTACTTATGGCTTTGTCGAATAAATACTACAACTACTACTACTATGTAGGAACAACATTATAAAAGAGGAGGAGGCACATTTGCAGAAGTTTTAACGGACACCGGTAAAAAGATAGTGGGTAGATTAAAGTCAGTTTGAGCACGATAAAACCCTTATGATAGTTTTGATCAATTATTTGAAGGCATTTACAAATATATAAATTTATCACATATAGGACAGGACTGCATTAAATAAAAAAATACAAAAAGTTGTAAAATTGGGTAAAATTTATCCGAAGTTCTATTAATTATAGTTGAACCTTAAGATTTTGTATTTTCTGTAAGTAAAAACTACTTCTTGTGCCGACAATTTTAACTTAAGTAAAGTTCAAGGTTCAACTATCGGGAGTACAAATTAGTTCGGTCCGTTTTGTTGTTGTCAAAAATGCATTTATTTTAAAACAAAATGAAAGAACAGATTACCCAAAGTATTGTCTATCGCTGATTAAGACTTTCCATCATGTTTCGTGTTATGAGGTGATCCATCTTCGAGCCAATTATTGATTTCTGCCAAAGAAGTGAACCGGTGACTTGCCAAATTGTGCTGCATCCGTCGGAACAACCAGTAATCTGAAGCAGCAATGTCCGGAGAATACAGCGGGCGCGGTTAAATATCCCAAATTGTGTGTTTCCAAATAATCGTTTATGACTTTTGCGACATAAGGCCGATCGTTGTCATGCAAAAGAAAAACTTTGTCATGTGTTTGCTCGTATTCCGGCATTTATAGTCGATCATCCTTAATGAATTTTGCAAGTTCGTAATATGCAACATCTTTTTGGTTCCACCAAATATACAGCATTATCTTTGAACCATGAATATTCGATTTTGGTGTGATCTTGAAGTCGATGGCAACGATGAACCGGGAAAAGCGGAGAATTTTTCTTCTTGGGGTTACCGTAGAATTATGAAATGTTGATTCTTGTCCATTGAGTATAAATTTCTGAGGATTGTTCTTAGGTGTTCGGACAGGATCGGTATGAAATTAAAGTTCAATTAAAAGCCAAAGTTTCGGTGCATTTATTCTCCACCTTCTTCAGGGCATTTAACGAGTATAATAATTAGCGTGTCATTCTTGGGGTCGAGCACACGCTAATTATTATACTCGTTAAATGCCCTGAAGAAGGTGGAGAATAAATGCACCGAAACGTTGGCTTTTAATTGAACTTTAATTTCATACCGATCCTGTCCGAACACCTAAGAACAATCCTCAGAAATTTACCGTAGAATTTTCATTTCTCATTTCCAGTCACCATCTGATGTAAAAATCGTTTCTTTTTTGCCTTTCAATAGTACTGAAACTGCTGTTGAGTCTCTCCATACCTAAAGTACAAATGGAAACGTCGGCCATTAAGAATTCAAATAAATCAGTTTTATAAAAAATGTACAAACCTCAAGAAACATTGTGATCTGCTGGAAGTCTCATTTTGTTTCAACAACTTTTCGCTTTATTGACATTTTTATGAAGTTGAAATGTTCTACGTCTAATGTGTTTCCCCAACAGTTGTAGAGTACATTTGCTTTTCCCTTACACAAGCTTTTAAAATCTAGACGAATTTCGAATTTTTTCTGATGGATCATCTTCTTCCAAATGTTTTTCGTCGTATTATGTCAGTTTTCTCGTAAGCCTCTTGGTTAGATAATGGAGTTTTGTCATCAATTTTTCTATTAACACTATACTATTCTATGCATGGAATAGAGAAAGGACTTACCTTAGTTGTTGTAAAGTGTTGGAGAAAGGCTTACCGTTTGTAGGAATAAGATAAAGGAAGACGGATTATAAGCCTCGGATCACTTGTTGATTGAAAGTACTCGTGTCATGCAGATCAGAGATTCGCGCTCGAATGTTCAATTAATGATTCACTATGAACAACTTTTAATTTGATTTGGAATTTCTAATGAACTTATGTGCTTTCACGTCAAGTGCTTCTACGTTACTTCTGCAAAACATGTGCGCATTGCCATAGGCGCAAACAACCACACCACTAAACTCAAAAGTGGCGGTTAAAACAAATATGTCCCTAACATCTTGTGTTACCTAATTTTGAAATAAATCTATTGAATTGTTGTATAATTATGAGGCGTTTTTTAAATAGTCTTTAGATAATATGAAGACAGCAACCTAAAAATTACAAAATAGGAAATAAATGATTATTTAGGAGCGTAGTCAACATCTAATTCAACAAGTCCTTCCCATTTGCTCAGAACACGGTCGATACCACTGGCAAACAATTGACGTTCTTGGAGACAATCCATGCTTTGCCATTGACCACTAAGCTATGCAAATCGGCATATACTTTTTTCACCTTCCAATTTTTCAGCGATGGATTGACGTGGTAGGCACTTCTGTGGGAGAATATGCGGAATGTGAAAGCACTTAAAAAGTTCAAGTGTCGACCATTTAAAGAAAAAGACACCCTTATTACAAAATTCTGAAATAAAAAAAAAATTATAAATATTAATTAATTTCTTGAACTACATATACATTTCGATTTGTTATTTTTATTAGTCTTTGAATTCCTTCAATGACATCTTTCCATCTCCATCTTCAGTAGCAATTTTATGGTTTTCTCCTTTTTCTGCAACTATGTCATTATTACTAATTTTATTATTTTTATTTTCATCTCCATCTTCGTTTTCATTATCTTCTCTCTTTTCTTCATGTTCATCGTCATCTTCATTGGTAATTTCTTTACTATTTTCATTTCCATGTTTTCCTTCATTGGTAATTTCATTTTCGTCTTCATTGCTTTCTTTGATTATATCATTTTGTTCTCTTATATCTTTATTTCCATCCTTTTCGTAATTGATACTATCAACACTATTTGACACTCCACCTTCAGTAGATTCAACACCAGGATTTGTTAAAAATTCAATTTCGGCGTCTGCTCATTCTATAAAAAAAATCTTTTACCGCATCGATTTGTGTAGACAAATTTCCTTCCAAGACTTCATGAATCAAGTAACTGGTAGCTGTGTCTGACATCCCAGTCTCCTTTTTTAGTGTTTTCCATAAAACAAACAGGTTTATATCTTCAACATCACCATTCCAACGATCACCTGCTAATTGAAATCTTTGTACTTTACCCTTTTGATTGTTAGCTATTTATCAAGAATGGTTGCTCATCTATAATTTGAAAATATTTGGAATACTCTATACAATTTAACCTCCGTTCTCCATTCTCCATTGATATAGAATTTCCTTCCAATGTAATTTGAATGGGCGAAAAATGCCACATCTAAAGATTGAAGAATATGTGCCGAATTCGCCAACAATGCAACTAAAATTATATAAAATTTCCGAGCAAAATTCACTTACTTTCATAGTAAGATGTGAACTATGACCATCCAGAAATAAACGGACGAGGAATATTCTGTTCTACCAACCAGGGAATAATATATTTGTTATGTATAAAAAAAACTCTCTCCTGTCATACAGTCATTATCGGTGTGGTCAATTCCCCAGTTGTCATTTAGCAGTTTTTGCCGGAATTCGTTTGTACTTAAATAGTATCACAGATATGTGTGATAGTATCATTGCAGGAGGTATGTTTCCAAGGACACTACATAAACAATGTGGTAATGCATCCTTTCTTGTCATTACTAAAGAAACTTTACGAAGTTTTATCCCCTTTTCTAACTAAAACTTTATTGTCCTTTGGACATAAATGCAATGCAGTTTCGTCACAATTGAACATTCTATTTTCATTTTTAAATATATCCAAGAGCGAATTTTCAATACAGTACTTCATTATTTCAGTAAACGAATTCCTAATGCTTTGTTCTGATACTTTACTCCGAGCTTCCGTTATATTTTGTGATACTCTTTGAGAAATTTCAGGATGTCGCTTTAAGAAAGCATCGTACCACTTTTGTCCTGGGCGATTGTCAACAAAAGGTGTATAGCGTTTTAACTTTTTAATTAAGAGTTGGACACTGTGTAAAAGATAATCTTTTGTGGCGGGAAATCCTCTATCCGAAATATGGAATAACCATCTGACGAATAAATTTTCTTATAAATCAGGGTAGTCAATAGCTTGTAAGGCATTTACAAGATCTTTTGAATATGAGGGTTTTGTTGCAAGAGCCATTTTCCTAGAAATACTAATTTTAAACATAAAACATCCATAAGTCAACTGGCAAATAAACAAATTTTAAAGTTTTTTCGTTGTAAATGTGCCCTTATTTAAATATTAATGTTATATTTTATAGCAAATTTTCCTGAAAATAAAAGTGATGTGTACATATTCAGTTATTGACTTAAAGATGTTCTAGTTATTGACCTAATAATAGAACCAGTAATTGACATACAAAATCAGCATGTAATAATTAAATATATTTTCATAGGTCAATTACTGGATTGTAAATTAAATGTGCATTCATGCATCCGAATGCATTAATGTTGCTGGTCCTGAAGCTTTGTATGAAAGGAAATTTAAATGTTTTCCTAGACTATGTAAAGCCCCAATGATTGACCGCATGAGTCAACCACTGGCATTGATATGTATATACATTGTACCAGTAATTGACCTACGTATTTAATGATTAATTGTCGGTTTTTGTCAATTTTTTTATAACAAAATGTACCTTAGAATCCGAATTAAACTGGCGACAAAAATTAAAGGAACACCTACGAGCGAGCGAATATTTCGATCATTTTCAAAACTGTAAATCCGAGAAAAATGATCATAGAAAAATATTATGTGCGCCAGTTTCACGGAAAAACTCTGTACTTTTTGATTCTGAAAGTTAAAAGTTTCTATTTTGAAAGAAAAGTCATTTTTTAATGTGAGAAACGAGAAAGAAAAATGTTTGAGTAACTTTCTCAAAATTTAAACAAGTCGACGGACTATAATAATTTTTTTCGATTAATTTCTCCAAATGCATTTTGTAGCGTGAACATTTCTCTATGTATTCCTCTTTAATTCATTTTTCTGAGACGATTTCTAAGGAAGTTATTAAAGAAGAAGAAATAAAGAAAAAATCGCACTTTTGAATTTAATTGTCATAACTGTTGATAGCAAAGAGTAATATGCATTTAGTTTACGGCATAAGAAACCCTATAAAATAGTTTATATCGCCATTGAGTTTAGTTTTCCATAATCTGATTTTTTTACTAGGTGAATTTTGTTCAAAAATGATGCTGAAATTTACGAATTTGCAGGGTCGTATAAAAACTGCCGTCACAGCAAGGGCATTAACGGTATCATTGCGATACTTACGTTTTTTGCAAGCAAAGACTATCATTAAAAGATGTGCAAAATTTCAAAACGATCAAAAATTGTATTCCTTATGACCTTGTGTTTTAAAGTTGGACGTCCGTCGAAAAGAACTAAAAACTAGTGCGGTTGCATATCCAGCGCTCAGTAAGCCAATCCTTATAGGCTACATCACAGAAATCATATACAGTAGAAGCGTCAAGCCGTAGACCTCGCTTAATTTTGTTTTGAAGCCAACACATTTGTTAGTAAGCAAAACAGCGTATTCCCTATGTCTCATTGGCGTTGTGTACTTAGGAAAAAATTGGTAAAAAATCGCTTGGTTCAGTGGCGTAACATGTTTTCGTAACCTCAAAATTTGCGAAAATTGATACTTAAATTTATTGAATAAGAATAAAAGACGCTAAGGACTGTTCCTGGCGATATTATATTGTAAAACGTAAACAAACAAAGTGTACGACACGTTTGAACGAAAATGTAGCAGTTTTTATACGACTCTGCAAATTCGTAAATTTCAGCATCAGTTTTGAACAAAATTCACTTAGTAAAAAAGTCAGTATAGAAAACTAAACTCAATGACATTATAAAAACTTGTCGCAGTAAAATGGATTAAAGTGGAACATATAGGAAAATGTTCACACTACCAAATGCATTTGGAGAAATGAATCGAAAAAAGTTATTGAAGTTCGTGGACTTGTTTAAATTTTGAGAAATTTTCACAAAAAATTTTCTATCTCGTTTCTCACATAAAAAATTGGCTGTAATTTCAAAATTGAAACTCTTAACTTACAGAATCGAAAAGTAAATAGTTTTTCCTTGAAAATGATGTGTATAATATTTTCGTACGATCATTTTTCTCGGAGTTACACAGTTTTGAAAATGACCGAAATATTTGCTCGCTCGCAGGTGTTCCTTTAATTTTGGTCGCCAGTTTATATGAAAGAAACTCTAGGCTTGGTATTCCGAGAGCACATTTACCCTCTGGGCAAGGTTAAAGGTAGGTTCACAATGTAATGTACCTGAGCTGTACACCTGGTACATTAGATTGTGAACCTACCTTTAACCTTGCCCAGGGGGTAAATGTGCTTTCGGCATGCCGCCCTAGTATAGGTATACTATATTGTTTACATTAGTTGTTAGACCAGGGTCGATAATTTTTGAAACGGAAAAAAATTATAGTAGGCTAAAACCCATTAGAAAAGGAAAAAAATATATCAAAAATGAAAGGAAAAATAATTTACGGGCGATCTGAGGTCGGGAAGTGGGAGGGGGTGAGTATTTAAGGGTAAAAAATGGTTTATCTTGATTTCCGGCAAAACTACAAGTCCTATGGAGAGAAGTTAAATGGCAAAGTTGTAGGTAATAAAAAGATCTACAACTTTTGTATTTATACTTTTTTCACATAACCTCAAAATTTATGTGAAAAATTCAAATAAGCAGGTTTTTGATTTTTTATTTTTATCTTTACAAAAAAAATATTTTTTTTTCACAAAATTTGATGAAAACTTCATTTGTATGTCCCAAACACACTGTATTTTTTTTTATTTAAAATATTTATTTTTCCCCCTTATTTTTACTTAATATCGAAAAACCACCCTTATTTTCAATTGAAAATTCACCCGTCAAAATATCTCCTTTTTTAAAAAAATTTGTGGGCTTTTTGTTCGTTGGAATCTCTACTTTTTGATGGTGTAAAAAAAAATACATTACTATGGTAAATTTTCTCAAAAAATGCAAAAAACCGGAAAAACTCGAATCCGAAAAATTATGTACAATTTTGAGCTATTTATTAAAATTTACACTTTAATTACTCGAAAAACGTAAGATTCCACGTTACATTGATAAACAAAAAAATTGCAAATCCATAAAACATAAATATTGCAAAAAACATGCGAAAATAGTTATTTCTGGAAATATTAAAGATAGGATTTAAAGGGGATTTCATCGAAAAAAATGTGATTGCTGCAATTTTTTTCAGTAAAAAAGTTGATTTATTAAATTCTAATTATATTTATGTCATATAAAATCTCATAATATATAAATATACATGTAAATCGTACTATTGAATTTAGATACTTTATATTGATTACGTTATTCATTATAATATTTTTCAATGTATTAATCTTGTTATTTATAAAAACCTTATCTAGAATTCTAATCACTTATCAATTAGTTTTTGTCTCTGATGGCATTTCTTCATCGTTAGATTCGACAAACCTTCCCGATTCTAGTAAATCTTGGAAATCTTCAAGACCATCATCGTCTTCGCATCCAATATTTTTTCCAGTCTGCATTGGTTCTTCATCCACAATTTCATCTGAATCATTAACTTCCTCATATATTTTTTCTTCAACATTGGAGCATTTTTCAGAACCATGACAATTTGAAAATAAATTTGTCCATTGTAAACCATGTTTTCGGCAGCCACATTTTAAACTGTTACATCCAGTTTCACAGCTGCAGCAAATAGTTTTGAGCAATATTTCCGGAATTAATTCCTTTTTTGTAAATTTTGGCATAATACCACGTTGATGTTGCTTCCAGCCACAATTTGTTGCTGTCAGTTCGTTCCCCAGCCAAGTTTGAAGCTGATAATATGACCTGTAACAATGTTGTTCTGCTGCACCTTCTGTGGGCGGGAGATTTGCCAATATGAAACATGATTTAATTTTTGGAAATTGATATTTTTGAAATCTTAATTGATTCAGTGATATATTATCATTTTTACATTTATAAATAGATTTGATTAATTGTAATCCATTTTTTTCGATATCTTCTTTGTTTGCATCTTTTTTATAAAAAAATATTGGCCTCCTAGCCCTTTCCTCACTTCTCTATGAAATACCAAACATTTTTCGTAGGTTACTCAGGTATATAAGTTATCTTAAAATAGCAGTAAATAGGCATTTACGCATATAATTTATAAAAGATCCTATAACTTTCTCAAAATATTGTAGATGTCTTATTAAATATTAACTTTATTAACTTATTTGGTTGTTAATTACAGTAGTATATTTCGATTTACAATTTTTTTGTTTATCAATGTAACATGGAATGTTACGTTTTTCGAGTAATTAAAGTGTAAATTTTAATAAACAGCTCAAAATTGTTCATAATGATTAAAAAAAAATTTCGGATTCGAGTTTTTTCGGTTTTTTGCATTTTTTTAGAAAATTTACCATAGTAATGTATACTACTATTTCGTTTACACCATCAGAAAGTAGAGATTTCAACGAACAAAAAGCCCACAAATTTTTTTAAAAAAGGAGATATTTTGACGGGTGAATTTTCAATTTAAAATAAGGGTGGTTTTTCGATATTAAGTAAAAAGAAGAGGGAAAAAATAAATATTTTAAATAAAAAAAATACAGTGTGCTTGGGACATACAAAGGAAAGTTTTCACCAAATTTTGTGAAAAAAATATCTTTTTTGTAAAAGATAAAATTAAAAAACCAAAAACCTAGTTATTTGAATTTTTCACACAAATTTTGAGGTTATGTGAAAAAAGTATAAATACAAAAGTTGTAGATCTTTATATTACCTACAACTTTGCCATTTAACTTTTTTCCATAGGGCTGGTAGTTTTGCCGGAAATCAAGATAAACCATTTTTTACCCTTAAATACTCACCCCCTCCCACTTCCCGACCTCAGATCGGCCGTAAATTATTTTTCCTTTCATTTTTGTTCTATTTTCTTCCTTTTTCAATGGGTTTCATCCTACTATTTTTTTTCTCTTTTTATCATTTTTAAAGGCTTCAACCCTTATGAAAACTTCTTCGGTTTGTTACACAAAGCACCTTCTATGCAAGGCGATTAACATGTGACAGAAATAACAGAAAAAACTTCGCCCTCTAGCAGGTGCAGTATTGGAATTGCAACCATCTGCTTTTTAAATTGATTTGGTAAATTTTTGACAAAACTTACTAAGGTCTTATTTTACGCAAATAAATACAAAATAGGTCAATAACTGGTGTTAGGTCAACGGCTGATGTTACCACCTTAATAGTATGTTATTCTTAAAAATAATTTGTTGCACTGCAAAGCTCGATTTACGGAAGGATATCCTACTTGTTTTAGTGAGGTTATGCCGATTATAAACCAATACGTTTGGAAATAGTTTATTCTAAATACCCCCAAGTAAATACTGCAAAAATATATTCAATCCGCCAAACAAATAAAATATTCCATATACAACAATAAGTAAAACATTTGCAGTTCAATATTCTTCGGCTCCCTCGCCTTCTCCTTCTCCGGAGTCCATGCCAACTTCCTCGTAGTCCTTCTCCAGAGCTGCCAAGTCCTCACGAGCTTCAGAGAACTCACCTTCTTCCATGCCTTCACCTACATACCAGTGGACGAAAGCTCTCTTGGCGTACATCAAGTCAAATTTGTGATCAAGACGGGCCCAGGCTTCTGCGATGGCTGTTGTGTTTGACAACATGCAGACGGCCCTCTGGACCTTGGCCAAGTCACCACCTGGCACCACTGTAGGTGGCTGATAATTGATGCCAACCTTGAACCCAGTGGGGCACCAATCGACGAACTGAATGGTTCGTTTAGTCTTAATGGTAGCGATGGCTGCGTTAACGTCTTTGGGTACCACATCCCCTCTGTACAACATACAACAAGCCATGTACTTGCCGTGGCGAGGATCGCACTTCACCATCTGGTTAGCTGGCTCAAAGCAAGCGTTGGTAATTTCTGCCACGGAAAGTTGTTCATGGTAGGCTTTTTCCGCAGAAATCACTGGGGCGTAAGTAGCCAATGGGAAGTGGATTCGAGGGTATGGCACCAGATTCGTTTGGAACTCAGTGATGTCCACGTTGAGGGCGCCGTCAAATCTCAAAGAGGCCGTGATCGAAGAAACTATTTGACCCAACAATCTGTTCAGGTTGGTGTAGGTTGGACGTTCTATATCTAAGTTTCTTCTGCAGATATCGTAGATGGCCTCGTTGTCCACCATGAAGGCGCAATCTGAGTGTTCTAGCGTTGTGTGGGTCGTCAGGATTGAGTTGTAAGGTTCCACAACAGCTGTGGATACTTGTGGAGCTGGGTATACAGCGAATTCCAATTTGGACTTCTTGCCGTAATCTACGGACAGCCTCTCCATCAACAAAGATGTAAATCCAGATCCGGTACCTCCACCGAATGAGTGGAAAATCAAGAAGCCTTGGAGCCCGGTGCATTGGTCAGCCAGCTTTCTAATACGGTCCAACACTAAATCCACAATCTCTTTTCCGATGGTGTAGTGGCCTCTTGCGTAGTTGTTGGCGGCGTCTTCTTTACCAGTGATCAACTGCTCAGGGTGGAAGAGTTGCCTGTAAGTTCCTGTGCGGACTTCATCGACCACAGTGGGCTCAAGATCGACAAATACCGCTCTGGGTACGTGCTTCCCAGCTCCGGTCTCGCTGAAGAAAGTGTTAAAGCTGTCGTCGCCTCCTCCGACGGTCTTGTCCGAAGGCATCTGCCCATCTGGCTGGATTCCATGTTCCAAACAATACAATTCCCAGCAGGCATTGCCTATTTGGACACCCGCTTGGCCCAGATGGATGGAGATACACTCGCGCATGTTTCTTTTGCCTTTCTAGACACCCAAAGAGGACTTAGCGATCAAAGCACGGCTGCACGACCGAAGCTTGGCATTAAATTATTCCAAACAAACAATATCAACAACTAACTTACAAAATAACTAATTATAAAATTGAACACCGATTAGCCATGGAGACGGTGGCAGAAGCAATGTGATCGTTTACTAATAAATCTGCGAGGTGCACGCACAATTTTACATACTTCCAGGTTTGCCGTAAAATGCCACAAGATCTGACAACCCCGTGTCACTCATTTCCTAAATACGTCTTCTTTTTCTTCTTGGTACATTTTATGTGAAAATTTGCAAATTTAACTAAACACCTACACATTTTGGAAACATATTGTTATTAAAAGTATATATTTTACATGCTGGTGCAGTTGTTACCAATGAATCTAAAAACGAAAGCCTGGTATTAAAATTTTAGAGTCGATAAAAAAGTTACGGTCGTAAATGGTCCTGAAACGAGCGAGTAAAATGCATTAAAAAGCCGGTCGGCAGTGTGAGCCGCTTATTGAATTAAAGGACCGTTAATAATTCAGCGGCGATATTATAAAAATGCAACAAAATGGACGGCCCGATCGAATAATTTTCATCAATAGCGCAGAGCCTCCTGCATGCACGCTGCAAACATTCAACCGGGCATTGGCAGCCTTCCAAAGTACCACGAGAAAAGAAATACTCGAATAAAACTTACGTTTCAAAAATTATTGAAATTCAGCTGCACTGGGTGGAAGTAAGGATTCAAGTTCGAACCATTTAGAAATAATAAAAAAGACTCGCAATTTCTTAGGCGTCAATTCTTCCCCAATAATCCCCCGGCCGCCCCCTCGTCCCGCCGTTATTTAATTATCCTTGTTGAATTTTATAAATTTGCGAACGCGAAGCGAATTTAAACTCGTTACAGTTAAATAACAAGATTAAGATTTAATTTTTGTGCAAACTGCCTGAAACTTTTACTAAACAACTCACGATTTGAGCGGCTCGGAGGAGCGGAGGACTTCTGAAAAATTGCTGGCATTTATTCGACGAATATTGGGGGCTGTAAATCAAAAGGCTTACAAGACGGTTATTAATTTACTCGTCTGCTTAAGACATACACAATTTTTTATTGACTTTTTACAAGCACACGCACAGAAACAAAAAATGCACAAAAACGAATGACTTTTACTAAAATATTCATAAAATCTCTTCGTCTTCAACTCCTGCCTCAATATCTTCATCACCACCATCAATTTCTTCGTAATCTTTCTCTAAAACCGCCAAATCTTCTCTAGCTTCCCCAAATTCACCCTCCTCCATTCCTTCTCCAACATACCAATGGACGAAGGCTCTCTTGGCATACATTAGGTCAAATTTCCGATTTAAACCGCTCCAGGCTTCTTTAATAGCGGTGGTGTTCGCTAACATGCACACAGACTTGTGAACTTTAGCCATATCCCCTCCAGGTACCACAGTCGGAGGCTGGTAGTTGATACCAACTTTGAACCCCGTAGGGCACCAATTTACGAATTGGATTGCCTTCTTTGTTTTCACGGAGAGTATAGCCTGATTTATCTCTTTGGGCACCACATCTCCTCTGTACAAAACACAGCAAGCCATATACTTTCCCCCTCTTGTGTCGCATTTCACCATTTGATTCAATGGGTCAAAGCAACCCGAGGTAAGTTCCAAAACTGTGGGTCGCTCATGATATGCTTTTTCAGCGGAAACCACAGGTGTGTAGTTTGCCAAGGGAAAATGAATTCGGGGGTACGGAACCAAATTCGTTTGGAATTCAGCAAGATCAACGTTTAAGGCCCCGTCGAATCTCAAAGACGCAGTAATTGAAGATAAAATTTGAGCCAAGAGTCTGTTGAGATTTGTGTAGGTCGGGCGTTCTATTCCCAAATTTCTCCTGCAAATGTCATAGATAGCCTCGTTGTCCACCATAAAGGAACAATCAGAATTGCTTAAGGTTGAATGGGTAGTCAAAATTGAGTTGTACGGTTCCACCACAGAAGTTGAGATTCTTGGGGCAGGGTATATGGAAAATTCAAGTTTGGACTTCTTACCATATTCAACTGAAAGTTTTTGAATCAAGAGCGATGTGAACCCTGAACCAGTGCCACCTCCGAATGAGCGAAAAATCAGGAAGCCTTGGAGGCCCGAACAAAGATCAGCCATCTTTCTAACCCTTTCCAGGACCAATTCGATTATTTCTTTTCCAATGGTATAGAAACCCCTGGCGTAGTTATTTGCAGCATCCTCTTTCCCAGTTATCAGTTGTTCAGGGTGAAACAGTTGCTTGTAAGATCCAATTCTGATCTCATCTATCACAGTAGGCTCCAAGTCGGCAAAAATTGCTCTTGGAACAAATTTGTCAGCTCGGGATTGGTGAAAGAAGGAGTTGAAAGAAGCATCACCTTCAGCGCTTGGCTTTTGTTCTGCCATCTCGCCATCTGGTTTAATTCCATGCTCAAGACAATAAAGCTCCCAGCAAGAGTTGCCAATTTGAGCCCCCGCTTGGCCTAAATGAATAGAGATACATTCACGCATTTTAAATTTGCTCTTTGTTCGATAGCACTTGAATTTAAGTTTGAATTTGTACTTAATTTCAATGTGTGAACCAAATCTACTGGAATTAGTTTAATACGAAGCCTTACAAATAAATTTTGATACCATATACTTTAAAACAAAACTACAAAAAAAAATTTAACGATTGACAGTCAATTTCCCCGACGCGATGGTGTGTAAATAAAACAAACAAAAACAAAACATTGCAAGGGCTTGCTTGGCTAGATTTTTTGTGTTAGTTGTTAATTCAATGAAATTTCAGGAAACATTGATAGAAACATTGAGAAATAATTCCACAATGTTTAGCAAAAGTAAACTTTAACCCTTTTCTGCTATTCATCCTGAGTCGAGTTTTGTAGTACAGAGTACAAGTTTTGTAAACATCAGTAGGTTTCTAAACTCCAACAACTGTAAATATACAGTTAGCGAGGAGTTGGTCTCCTGCGGCCCGTCTGCGTCTCTCTCGGAAGTAGTGGAGTCTGCTAACTGCGAGAGTCGTTTGAATATCTAGCATTCAAATCGTTTTTATTTAATTATTTACTCCGCAAACATCGGCTGTTTGCTTGCAAACCCAATAATAGAGCAGTCCCCGTCGGCGGGATCCCGCCAATTTAATGCCCTTTCAAGAACGAAAAATGAATGACACACGCGAGCATGGGTGCCCATAAAGACGGCTTTTATATGCGCATATTTAGTTGGCCGAATGAAGTGTCATCTACCGGTACGGCCTCATTACCAGGAAATGCACCCCATTTTTGCCCTGAATAAAAACTCTCGTCAGCACAAATAAAGGGTAAAATTACGGGCCGTTAAAAATGTAGGGTAGGAGGGATAGGAGGAGGCCTCGGCACAAAAAATCTTGCCTCGTTTTTATACTTGCCATTAACTAATCTGTGAAAGAATTTGAAGTGAATCAATTTTGGTAGCAAAAAATTCCATTTTCGTTTCATTGACTATAATTATTTACGTACTAGTAGGCGAACTCGGTCTAGGAATAAGTAGGAAGTAGGTGAAGATTATCTTGGTAACAGTTTATACTGTGTTCTTTTTTCATTTTGCCGGTTTTATTTGCTCTGAATGATTTTGTATGTATTTAAGGGTTGACGAATTCTTCATTTTTATACGTTTTTGAGGTTGTAGTGATGTAGTGTTAGCAACTTGATGAGTTAAAAACATCATTTTCATAGACAACTATAAATTATTATTAATAATAATCTCCCATGCACATCTTCTTAAAAAATCCATTCATAATGTTGGTTAAATAAAAGCAATTATTATTATTATTATTATTAATATATAATAAATGAGGGTGGATCAGAAACTAAGAATACAAAGCCAGCGGCAAAGCGAGTACCCTTTATTTCATACAGCTAATATAGCCAACTGAGAGTACATACATTATTGAATCAATAGGGCCCCAACAAGTTATAAATAACAAAAACAGGGTGTTGAAATCTTGTTGAAATGAATTTTATTTTAGAACACGACGCGTTGCGATCACCACTGTGATCTTCTACGGGTGCCGCAAGGACAAATGTAAAACATTTAACAATCTTATCAGACAGGAAAACAAAATTAAAATTGACTAGGTACAAATTAAATGGTATAACATTCAATGACTAGAACCACCACAGTATTAATGAATTAGCGAAAAGCTAATTGACATGATTAATCTTGAACAAAAAACAAAAATAATAAAAATTACAAACAAAGTATACTGACCTACGTCTAGATATTTATAGTTAAATGCCATGTATATATAGGATGAAGGAACAAATTTAAATTTTGATATGCAATCATAAATGAAATTGTAGTTTGAAGAAACGTGGCGATGGACAAGGAATGAGGTTGTCGGTTCCAAAACTAACAGCTGTGATAAAAGTATAAAGGAATATGTTCTGGAATATCTAATGAAAAACGTGAAGCAAAATAGAGATGGCGTTATGAGTGATCAAATTAATATATTTAAAGGTTAATAAGAAAAGGTTGATAAAAATTTAAAAATAAAGTTTAAGTTAAAAGTCTCTATAACGGTGTGTAATTAACATCAGTCTGACGATTCATGCATTGGATATGACTATTGCTGAGGGCTCTGTGAATATAATCGTATTCCTTAAGCTTCCATTTCTTAATGTTAGGTTCTTCTTCTATAAAATTGAAATCATTAACGGTTATTCGATGACCAGTGAGAAGATTATGTCGTCCGACTTTGGAATTTATTTGGTCTCTAATATGTTCCCTAGCTCTAATTCATATTGATCTGCCAGTCTCTCCATAATAGATCGCATGACACTGAGGACAGGAAACCTTATATATACCGGGTCTATCTAAAGGGTCCAAACGCTGCTAAGTGTTGACAAGTTGAGAACCGAGAGATGATTTATTTTTGAAAGCGAGATTATAACAGTGTTTTTTAAAAATATTATTTAAAGTGTTTAAATCTGTTGAATTATAGATAATAGATTTGTATGGATAATTATGATCTTTATGGAGAGGTGAAAGGGATGATACTTTAGGAGATTTTTGTTTGTGAATAAGGTTGGTAATTAATTTAGGATCGAAGCCATTATTCGATGCCACTCTCTGTAAAGTTTTTGGTTCATTGTTAAATTGGCTGGTTGAAAGAGGAATGTTAATTAATCTGGCTATTTTATGAGAATGATGGTGAAAAGAATCAGCGGGAATTATAATATCTGTGAAGGTAGGTTTCCTATAAATAGCAAAGGTGAAATCTTTATTAATGGTGTCGAACGTAATAGATAGGTCTAAAAAGTTTAAACAATGATCAGTTTCTACTTCCATAGTAAAATCAATATTTGAATGTAACGAATTAATATGATTCAAGAATGAAATAGCATCCTGCACGTCTCCCTCCCACAAGCACAGGATATTGTCAACGTATCTAAACCATCCCATAATCTCGAAAAGGTGAGTTGACTTTCATAATCTGACAATCAATTGAATCCATGAAAACAGAAGACAGAAAAGGGGGAAATGGATTCCCCATTGGTAAACCATCATTCTGTTTATATATTGTTTGGTTAAAGTTAAAAAAATTTTGTTCTAATGTGATGGAAATTAAGTCTAAGATTCCACAAATGTGAGTGGTAGACAGAGTCGAAGAAATGTATCTGTAGCGCTTCTGAGATGGGAACATTTGTGTATAAGTTAGAAACATCGAAAGAAATCAAAGTGCAATCTGTATTGGTGTTAAGCTTTCTGTAGTTATCATCTTGTGCCGCCCTCATGATGTCGCCGATGATTTTTCTTTGTAATTTGTGCTTCATATTTTTAGGAAGTTTGATATTGGCGAATCTTGGGGTGAGGTCTTCCTTAATACACGTTCTTATGAATATGATGCTGGTGTTTGTTCTCATCCTCTTCAACATCTGTCCTTCCAATTTCCTGGGCAGGTGCATTTTGCTTATTATTGAATCAATAGTACCCCAACAAGTTATAAATAACAAAAACAGTGTGTTGAAATCTTGTTGAAATGAATTTTATTTTAGAACACGACGCGTTGCGATCACCACTGTGATTTTAATTTTGTTTTCCTGTCTGATAAGATTGTTAAATGTTTTACATTTGTCCTTGCGGCACCCGTAGAAAATCACAGCGGTGATCGCAACGCGTCGTGTTCTAAAATAAAATTCATTTCAACAAGATTTCAACACCCTGTTTTTGTTACATACATTATGTTATTTTTCGGCATAGTCTCCATATCAATTTAGGCATTTATTACTTTGTAGGATGAGTTTGGACATTACCTTTTGATAAAAATTCTGTCCTTGCGTGTTCAGCCTCACTTTCGTAAATAGGCTTCCCAAGTGCTTCATCAACTGCGGAAAGAGGTAAAAGTCACTTGGTGTAAGGTACACTCATCTCCTACGGCCCGAACTTTGCTCCAAACAAGTTTCATATCTTTCCTGATTTGACGGAGCACCTGGGAGACCCAAGATTCGCTTCAAACGAAGAGGTGAAACACTTTCCGCCAACATGCCCAAAAACGCAAGGACAGGATTTTTATCAGAAGGGAATATTCAAACTTAGCCTATGAAAAGACAAGTGCTTATACCGAGATGAGAACTCTGTTCAAAAATATGGAGTGATCTCCACTGGACTTTCTCGTATATTTCAAAGGTATACTAGACAAGATAAGGTCAGGATTCTTAGT